>ML842560.1:57278-70008 GCA_009831015.1 Picea engelmannii
GGTATGTACACCATCCATTTCTCTTAGTTCCATTCAATAGCTAGATCTAGGGAAAGAGTAGTATTCTGTCACGTTTTGTTCTAGATCCAGGTGGATCTGGGGAGATTGGTCTGTGTCCGCACTCACGAATTTATCCATAAACACACCTGTCTCCCCCTCGTGCTATCAGAAAATCGCGATTCAAGAATTCGCATTCCTTGATGCACAAGGCCACGGCCCTTACAAAACCCCAAATCCCGACTCCTCAAGATCCTGCGCCACGTGTCCCCTCTCCGATCGACGACTCAGATCGATTCGGGGAATCGCAACTCGCGATTTCTTGAGGTGTAAACTCTTACCTCGTCAACTCCCGAATGCTGAACCTTCGAAGCCCGATGGACCTTTATCCTTCCTCGTCTGTGCCTGTGGGCTATTCCCCGCGCAACTCCTCCACGATCTGACGGTCCTTGGGGTTTCGCAAAACTTTACTTGGATCACAAGTCATCGATTCTTTTCCTCTCGAGAATCCTCCGGCTTCCAAGCTTTCCCTTGGTTCAAAATCTCTCCCAGGATTGTTCCTTCGATGCTTGTAAGGAACTATCCCTCCTGATCTTTGTCTCTCTCTGACTCCTTCAGAGACTTCTCACGTTCTTCCTTTGCTCGACTTCCAACATCTCTCAAAGTGTTGAAGTCGCCTAGACCTGCGCAATCCTACTAACAGCAGTACGGTCCTCCTTCTCTCATCCTCGGTTCTGAGACTTCAATTCGACCTGCACTCACCTGCACGGTCCGAATAATCCAACTCGACTCTGGGCGAGAGAGAACAAAAGTTCAACTGCCCAGCCTCCTCACGCACTCTATGCGGAGAGATTCAACTGCACTCTATGCAGGAATCTCCAGACTTAAGCAGAGAAACA
The DNA here is from genome assembly GCA_009831015.1 of Picea engelmannii. Lineage (NCBI taxonomy): Eukaryota > Viridiplantae > Streptophyta > Pinopsida > Pinales > Pinaceae > Picea > Picea engelmannii. The sequence goes on from ML842560.1 coordinate 58,175, forward strand.
ATTGTAACTCATTCCCTCATTCTCTCAGGTTTCTAACTTGATATGCAATCACATATGCAGCATATAGAAGATAAGCATAAAAAGCAAGCATGCAACAGCAGAATACTAACAACACAAAGAGGCTAAACACATCCATGGAATTGAATAAAAGCTTTCCTATTAATTCAATGTCTGTACATGGAGTTTCTTCACAAGCTCTCTGCTCTGCTCTTCTTTCTCTTCTAATGATGAATAAATCTATCAATTACACAAGGAGGGTGCCTATATTCATTTTCCCTCTTGGAAGATGAAAACTGTCTAATCTACAGCTAACCCTATCTACCAGCATTTAAAACTGTTAAATGCCTGCTTATCTACATTACATTACAAGTGCGCTCAGCTTTGAATGCCTTTAGAGAAATGGCGGCGCAACAATACCAAGGTAAAATTCAAAACTTAAAAGGTTTGCTGGCTTGTCCAGCTGTACGTTCTCTACTGCATGCGCTGGCTCGTTTGATTGAAGAGTGAAGAGTGGATGCTCCTGCATCAAAACATTTCTCCACTGGTTCTTTGTCGGTCATTAATGCAACCTTCCCAATCTTCATCTGTGTAGGCGATAAGTGATATATCATTTCCTTTTGTATACCATAATCCAAACTCTTTTTTTCCTTTGAGATATCTGGAAATCCTCTTCACTACTAATACATGTGATTCTTTTGGTGCTTCTTGAAATCGTGCCATCTATCCAACTGCCTGCATTACATCTAGTGTCGATGTTGTCACACATAGTAAGATACCATTTATTGACCTTTATTTCCTCTTGTCTGTAGACTTTGAATCATCGTCTTTGCTCAACTTGCAACTGGTTTGCCTAGGAGTCGTAATTGGTTTGCAATCTTCCATTCTAAACCTCTTTAGCATTTCTCTGATATACTTAGTTTGAGAAATAAAAATTCCTTGGTTTCTTTGACATATCTGAAGACCCAAAAAGAAGGATAGTTTTCCAAGTAATGATATTTCAAATTCATTCTGCATATCCTTTGCAAATTTTTGGCTTAACCTATTTGCACGTCATTTTCTGAACCCTTCCTATTGTAGATATTTATCCAATATAGAGTACCATACTCTAGGAGCCTATTTTAGACCATAGAAGGCCTTCTTAAATTTACACACATAATATGCATTCTCTGACAACTAAAATCATTATGGTTGTTCAATGTAGACTTCTTCTTCAAGTTTCCCATTTAGAAAAGATGATTTCACATCCATCTGATACACTTTAATATTCTTGGAGCATGCATAAGCTAGGCACAATCAGATTTCTTCCATTCTGGCAAGGGGAGAAAATGTTTCTTCAAAGTCGATTCTTTCAACTTGTACGTATCCTTTACATACCAATATAGCTTTGTTCCTTGTAATCTGTCCATATTCATTTAATTTATTTCTGAATACCCACTTTGTGCCAATCACATTCTTATTCTTCGGTCTTGGAACCAATTCCCAAGTGTCATTCTTCTCTATTTGATCCAATTCTTCATCCATGGATTTATTCCAAAATTCATCCTTGCTGGCCTCTTCAAAATGTTTTTTTTCAATCGTAGATGAGAGTGCTAGGTGTGTTTGTTCTGGTGAACAGATTCTTCTTCTAGTCTCAACTCTTGCATCTTTGTTTCTAATAATCTGATTTGAAGGATGATTCTTCTGTACTTGTTTGCTAGGTGTCTTTGGAGGCACTTGTTGAAATTTCTCTTCTACTTCTATCTGATCCTCTTCATCTTCCCCTTATACTTCTTCTTCATCTTCTGCTTCTTCTTCGTAAAGTTGCTCCATTGATTCATTTTCTTCTTCCTTTAATTCTTGTCCATCTATTTCATCAATTATTACATTGATGATTTCCACAACTTTATTCAACCTCAAATTGTAACACTTGTATGCTTTCCTTGTACTTGAGTAACCAACAAGTACTCCTTTGTCCACACAAGAGTCAAACTTTCCCATTCTTCCATCTTCTCTTTTGATGTAGCATTTGCTTCCAAATAATCTAAAGTGATTCACATTTGTTGGTTTTCCTTTCCATAGCTCATAGGGAGTTTTGTCAGTGGTGTTTCTGAGCATTAATCCATTTTGAATGTGAAACATTGTATGCAATGAATGTGTCCAAAATATATCTATCAACTTGGAATCCATTAACATTGTTTGAGCCATTTCCTGTACTGTCATGTTCTTTCTTTCAACAACTCCATTCTGTTGAGGTGTCCTAGAAAAAATGAATTGTTTTTTTATTCCATGCTTGTTGCAATACTTCACAAATTCCTTTGAGGTGAACTCTCCTCCATTATCAGATCTCAAACATTTTATTTTTGAATCCATTTCATTTTCAACCATTTCCTTGTAGACCTTAAATTTTTCAAAATCTTCTGACTTATTCCTGAGAAAGAAAACTACAATCATTCTTGTATAATAATTAATTAATAACATAAAGTATTTCTCACCTTTTAAACCCTTTGTTGTAGTTGGTCCAACTAGATCAATATGCACAATTTCCAATGGTCTCGTCGTTGAATATTCTTTTGATTTAAACCTGGTCTTTGTTTGCTTTCCTTGTTGACAATGCTTGCATAAAGTGTTGGTTGGTTTCGTAATATGGGGAATTTCTCTAACTACTTCATTTTTTATGACTTTGACAAGGTTATCAAAGTATATGTGACCCATTCTTCCATTCCATAGCCAAATTTCATTTTCCTTTCCTAGACAACACTTTTCATTTCCAATTTCATTTAGCACATATATGTTGCTTGAAGTTCTTGCAGCTGTTGCAATCAATTTTCCTGAACCTTATTTTCTTATCTCACACTTTTGTAAATTGAAAGTAACTTTATGACCTTGGTCAGACATTTGAATAACATTTAGAATATTATGCTTCATATCTTCTACTACTAGAACATTTTTTTCCTTGGTATTCTTGTTTCCAATTCTGACTGTTCCTTTTCCAATGATTTTAGTTGAATCATCAATTTTGAAGGAGACTGGTCCATCTCTTTCCTTTCTTAATGTAAGAAACATGTCTTTATCACCTGCCATGTGCTTTGAACAACCACTGTCAACATACCAACCAAGTTTCTTCTTATTTTCTTGTAGAGAGAGTTTGCATTCTGTATTGCTATACTGATTCTGATTTCTTATCCATGTTCTCTTATGAGGTTCTTGTCTGTGACTGTTGTTGTTCTGTTGTGGTTTTTTAAGAGGATCTATCATTCTGCAATCTTTGGCCATGTGTCCAAAGTTGTTACACTTGTAGCATTCCACTTCAGTTCTCAATGATTCAACCCGTTGTAACCACTTCTCTGTGTTTCACTAGGCTTTCTTGGATAACCCTTTTGTCTATGAATTTCAAAGTTGTTTATGTTCTTGTTGTTAGCTCTTCAATTCATAGATTTATGTCCAAAATTATTACATGCATAACATAAACCAAAAAAGATAGTTTGATACTTGGGAGTTGAAGATCTTCTGAAAGGAGTTGCTCTTCTGAATCCTTATTCTTCTCGAGGCCTATCTGTTAGTTGTTGATTTTGAAATCTGGATCTACTCGGTGGAGGAGTGTCCCTGTAATCTTCCTTGTAGATATTCCTATCCCATTTTATTGTTTCTGCATAGCTTTCTGGATATGTTTATTCTTCTTTTGTTTTGGAGCTTGATCCATTTTCTGTCTGATTATATCCAAGTTCAGACTTGTCATGATGAGGTTTTTGACTGCTGATAATGTCATCAAAATCTTTTGAGTTGTTCTGCATATTTTTCTTTCGAAAATTCTTTCTTAATGTGACAATCTTTGCTTCCAAATTTCCAATGATCTTATCTCTTTCTTCTAGTTGTTCTTTGAGTTCTTATTCAATACCTTTATCTTCTTCTATTTGAACCTTCAAATTTGTGATCATTTTTTCTAGTTCCTAAGTGTCGTCTTTCTTGTCTAGTTCTGCTTGTAGCTTCTTGTTTTTCTTCTTCTCTCTTCTTATAACTTCTATGGCACACAACAATTATTCTCGGTCACAACAATTATTCTCAGTAGTCAACTTCTACCTCTTCATATTATTCTTTGGCCTCTTCTTTGTTAGATTATTCTATTACCATGAATATAACTCTTTATGTCTCACTGTCACTGACTTCATCCTCATTTGATGAGGATATGTATTCTTTGGTTCATAAGTTTTTCTTGAAATCTTTCTTTGTGGTTCTTTTTCCTTTGTATGTTTGTTTTTTCTTTGAGTAATCTTCATCATTCCTCTTATTTTTATTATGAGGACATTTGTTAGAAAAATGACCAATACCATCACAATTAAAACAAATCAATGGAAACTTACCTTTGTATATGTTGTTGGTTCCCTTATTCAATATTATGACAAAGTTGGTCATTTCTTCATCATCTTTCGAGATGTCCCTACTGTTGTTATGTCTTTTTTCTTTTTCTTTTCCCTTTTTCTTTGGCCTTTTGGATGCTTTGAAAGATGCTTCTTTTATATCTGGATTTTCCTGTTCAGTTCTCATTTCATATGCTGTGAAGATTCCATGTAATTCATCCATGATTATTGAGTCTAGATCTGCTCTTTCTTCTAGTGATAATATCTTAGGATCAAATCTCATAGGAAGAGATCTTAGTACCTTTTGAACAATTACAGATTCTTTAATTTCTTCTCCCAATCCTATGAATTCATTTACTGTTTCATTGACTCATAAGAAGTAAATTGCAATATTAACATCTTCCTTCATCTTTAGTTGTTCGAATTGACCTCTGTAATTTTGAAGCTTAATTGCTTTGACTTTTGAATCTCCATAAATATTTTGGAGCTTGTCCCAAATATCTTTAGCGGATTTACAATGTATAAATTTGGTGTATATTGATTCACAAAGACCATTCATAAGTTCCTTTGTGGCTTTGGAATTATTTTTCCCGAGTTTTATTGCTCTTTCATTTGTCGACGAAACTGTTGGTTCTTTGTATCCATCTACAACTGATTGCCAAATTTCAAATCCCTGTGCATGTATATATGTTTTCATCCTTCTGCTCCAAAATGTATACTTTTTTCCATCAAATTGTGGTATTCCATTTTATACATGTTGTTTCTCTCCGTGATCTACCTTTTAGTGGTTAAATTGATTTCTAAAGGAACCTGCTCTGATACCAATTGTTGGATTACTGAGAGGGGGGGGGGGTGAATCAGTAATAGAGAAATTTAAACCTTTTCAACCATATAATGCAAGTGTTATATACATGTAGCATTATCATCCAATAATTGGAGAGTAAATAAACAATGAACAAATGAGAAATCATACACATACATAGTACACCAATGTTTTTACGTGGAAACCCAAAGAGGGAGAAAAACACATAATGCCTTTTCCTATATGTCTTGAAGAATTACATTCATTGAAAGCACCAACTTCCTTTGTTTTCCAGCTGCAACTGGAAGGAGGCTACAACACCCTAGTTTCTCAGGCTACAACCTGAGGGAAGCTTCAACTCCCCAATTCTATGGCTACAAAAAAAAGGAGGCTACAACCCAATATGTTCTTCGGCTACAATTGGAAGGTGAATACAACCACCAATCGTTGCCCCATCCAACCACCCTGACATATTAGTAGAATGATGGAACCACGGTCACACTATCAACATGAGATATAATGTTGTAAACTTGTAGCAATCAACCTGTAACAACCTATACCAATAACATGTGCCAACATGTACCATACATCAACCTATAACTCAACTTGTACCATAATAAAATGCATCAACCATGCACAAATCCTATACAAATACCCTGTCACAATAACCCGTCTAAACAACCTGTAATCAACTTGTACGATAAACAAGTGCATCAACATTAAGGTTGGTTGTCAGTGATGTCAACCCTTGAAGAAATCCCCGGAACACAAAGGTTTGGGTAATGGACCCAATATTGTTTGATGTAAAGATGACTCATCATTGTCTTGTCATGGTTGATAAGAAATAAAGATGGATGAACTCCAAAGTGGTCCCCTTATGGTGAAAGCCCTCATGGGAAGACACTTTGCGGAGTAAGAGAACACATGCTTAATTGTAGAATAATGAGATGAAGGATAATGAATCTGTTAGGTAAACTATCCTATATGGATAGTTCTTGTCATTCCATTTTTTGTGGTATGTGGAACGTCACATAACTCTTCACGGTTAGAGAGTTATGGCCATGAGACGTTGGAGACTCCAGGTTTGGGTAATGGACCCAAGTTTGTTTAATGGATAACGATATGATTTATGATATATTTTAAGATAATACTATTCTATATGTATAGTACATGTCATGCCATTTCTGGTGGTATGAAGAACATCATATAACTCCTCGCGGTTAGAGAGTTACATCCTTACAAAGTTGGAGGACCCTCATATGTCATCTAGAAGCTCCAAAAGGTCAAAGTAGTCAAAGTGGTTTAAGAGATTTTAAAAGGTAAATAATAAAATGAAGTGATGAGTGTATTATAATTCAAAGTGAATAAAAAATAAATTATTTCAATAATAAATTTAATGGAGAAATTAGAAGTGGGTTCACCCTAAAATAAAGAAAGTGGGCCAAGTGACCTAGAATATGTTTTTAAGGAAGCTACTTGGAGAGTATAAATAAGAGGCAAGGCTCTCTAATTTTAATCACACTTAAGAATATTGAATATCTATAGGTTTATGAGGTAACCAAGGTTATATAAGCTGAAAGTGTGAGGGAAGGTGAAGAAAAGAAGGCCAAAATGCAAGGAAGGATAAATTCTTTTGATGGTGCTTTCTAAGGTATGTTATTTACATGTCATCTCACCATTTTCAATATAAATTTTTTTATGTAATGATTCAGACTGTGAAATTGATATGAAACTGAGAAAACATATCCAAGTATATGTGGTAAAAAATTCATCTTGAGGGTCATTGTATTTTTTGAGTTACTCTCTGTGGAAAATAGGGTTTGTGGTTAGTCCTGAAACTAGTCAAAAACAAGTGTTTCGAGTAAAAACGCCATAAATTATTAATAACATATCCAAATTATGTGAAACAAATTTTTTTGGTTAGTGTATAGTCTGTAGTATGGTTTGTAATAGTTTCATATAAATTCAACAAATATTCCGTGCGGGACACGCTCTAAAAGGTCGCTCTCTAAAATAAGCCAGAATTCAGCAAGGTATGTCATTTTTGCTATAACTCATTTTATGAGAGGTTTTAAGTAGTGAAACCTAGAGGAATTGCATAAAACACATTGAAGAAAATTGTGTATCAGTTTCATATCTTTATACATTATGGGTACCAAGTTATGATTACTTCAAGTTAGGGTTGTTGACTAATCCAAAACTAGGCATGTGAAACTAAAGAAAAGTTTGATGAAAATGCTAGTATCTTGTTGTTGAAGTTAAGGAAGGTTTGCAGGAATGTGATCATATACACCAGGTCTATTATAGAGCTACAAATAAGATTTATATGATGAAATTTATGAGGGATTTTGATCGAGGTACATGTTGAGACAAGTAGTTGATGAGTTGGCACATACATGAGGTGTATAGTTGATGATGTTGGTACATATTGATGAGTCATAGTTGATGAGTAGTTGATACATGATTGGTACATACTTGGTATATGGTTGGATGCACTTGTTTATGGTACAGGTTGATTACAGGTTATTTGGTACAGGTTGGTGCATGGTTGATGCACTTGTTTATGGTACAGGTTGATGCATGGTTTAGATTTATTGGTACAGGTTTACAATGGTATATCTCATAGTGACAGGTTGACAGTGGTTCCATCATTCTACTTCTACTTCAGGTTGGCAGGACAGGGCAAGGACAAGTGGTTGTAGCCACCTTCCAATTGTAGCTGGAGAACATAGGGGGTTGTAGCCTCCTTTTGGTTGTAGCCAGAGAATTGGGGATTTGGAGCTTCCCTTAGGCTGTAGCCTAAGAAACCAGGGGGTTCGAGCCACCTTCCAGTTGCAGATGGAAAACAAAGGAGGTTGGTTCTTCCAATGAATGTAATTCTTCAAGACATATAAGAAAAAACATTCTGTGGTTTTCTCCCAATTTGGGTTTCCACGTAAAACACTGGTGTACTGTGTATGTGTATGTTTATTCATTTGTTCATTGCTTATTTTCTCTATAGTTATTTGATGATAATGCTTCATTGATATAACACTTGGATTATATGGTTAAAAAGGATTAAATTGCTCTATTACTGATTCACCCCCCCTCTTAGTAATCCAACAATTGGTATCAGAGAAGGTTCCTTTAGAAATAAGTTGAACGACTGAAAGGTAGATCATGAAGAGTACCAACTCATACAAAAATGGAATACCACATTTTGATGGACAAAAGTATGCTTTTTGGAGCATAAGGATGAGGACATATATACAGGCACAGGGATTTCAAGTTTGGAAATCAATTGTAGATGGATACACAACACCAGCAGTTCCAACAACAAATGACAAAGAAGTAAAACTTGGTGAGAATAATTCCAAAGCCACAAATGAACTTTTGAATGGTCTCGGTGATATGGTATTCACCAAAGTTGCACACTATAAATCCGCTAAAGATATTTGGGAAAAGCTTCAAAATATTTATGAAGGAGATACAAAAGTCAAAGCATCAAAGCTTCAGACTTACAAAGGTTAATTCGAACAACTAAAAATGAAGGAAGATGAAGATATCAAGAACTACTTCTTATGAGTCTATGAAACAGTGAATGCAATCATAGGATTGGGAGAGTAAATTGAAGAATCTGTAATTTTTCAAAAGATACCAAGATCTCTTCCTATGAGATTCAACCCTAAGATATCAACACTAGAAAAAAGATCGGTTCTAGACTCAATAAGAATGGACGAACTACATGGAATCTTCACAGCATATGAAATGAGAAATGAGTAGGAAAATCCAGACATAAAACAAATAACCTTCAAGGGATCCAAAATATCAAAGAAAAAGAAAAAGGAACAAGAAAAATATAGCAGCAGCAGTGACGCCTTGGAAGATAATGAAGAAGTGGCCAACTTCATCAAAAGACTGAACAAGGGAACCAACGGTAGGTATAGAGGTAAGCTCCCTTTAATTTGTTTTAATTGTGATGGTATTGGTCATTTTGCTAACAAATGTCCTCATAATAAAAAGAGAAATGATGAAGGTTACTCAAAAGGAAAACACACATATAAAGGCAAAAGAACTACAAAGAAATTTTTCAAGAAAATATTATACACCAAAGAAGACATCTCATTATCAGATGAGGATGAATTCAGTGACAATGAGGTAGGAGGAGTTCTATTCATGGCAGTAAAAGAATATGACAAAGAAGACTCCGAAGAAGAATATGAATAAGTCGAAGAAGAATGTGAAGAAGTCAAAGAAGAAATTGAAGAGGCAGAAGTTGACTATTGAGAAGAATTAATGTTTTCCATAGAAGTTATCAGAAGAGAAAAGAAGAAAAACAAGAAACTACAAGTAGAACTAGACAAGAAAAATGACACTCGAGAACTAGAACAAATGATCACAAAATTGAAGGTTCAAATAGAAGAAGATAAAAAAATTGAAGAAGCACTCAAATAACAACTAGAAGAAAATGACAAGATCATTGGAAACTTGGAAGCAGGGGTTGTCACACAAAGAAAGGATATTCAAAAGAAAAATATGCAGAATAGCTCAAATGTTCTGGATGACATTATCAACAGTCAAAAATCTCATCTTGACAAGTCCGTACTTGGATACAATTAGACAGAAAAGGGATCAAGCTCCAAAAAAACATAGCAGGAAACAAATCCAAAGAGCTATGTAGAAACAATAAAAAAGGATAGGAAGATATACAAGGAAAATTACAGGGACACTCCTCCACCAAGAAGATTCATATTTCAGAATCAACAACAGACAGATAGGCCTCAAGAACAAGAAGGATTCATAAGAGCACCTCCTTTCAGAAGATATGCAATTCCCTGGTATCAAACTATATTTTTTTGTTTATGTTATGCATGTAATATTTTTTGACATAAAGCTGTGAATTGCAGAGCTAACAACAAGAATAGTAACAACTTTGAGAGTTATACACAAAGGGATTATTCAAGGAGACCTAGTGATACACAAAGAAGAAGTTACAACAGGTTTGAATCTTTGAGCATTGAAGTGGAATGTTACAATTGTAACAATTTTGGACACATGGCCAAGGATTGCAGAATGACAGTCCCTCCTAAAGAACCTTAATAGAATAACAATAGTTGTTGGTTGTGGAGCTTGATTATCTTCCTGATTCATAGGTCCTTTCTTTCAGCCGTGTTTATACCCCATGAAGTATTTACACCCCAGAAGTATGTACACTCTTCCACACGGGGGAGTGCAGAGGGGGGGGGTACCCCCTTTGCAGGGTCCGGGGGCAAGCGGGCCCCCAGCGGGGGTTCAGGGGCGAAGCCCCCGAAGCAAAAATTGCCTTGTAAAAGTATATTGTAATTTCATTGTAAATCTAGACCGTTCATTATAAGGTCATAGATCTAACGGTAGAGATTATGTTAGGGTTTTTTTCCCTAGAAGGAAACCCTCTTTTATGAGGGAAATGTATTGCAGCTATGGATGATGGTGAATATTGTATTCTGAGAGAGGACACTGTGAGAGAAAGAAGAGGAAGTTACAGTGGGTTTTGCTGTAGGTTGTATCCCTTCATTTGTTGGATAATAATAAAGGAAGGACCTGGCAATTTCTCTGGTGGACGTAGCCCACACTGGGTGAACCACGTAAATCTGTGTCTCTCTTGTATTGTGTGTCTTCTGTGTTTTGTTTCTGCATTTGTTTTATTTTGTTTCTCCGCGGTCCTATTTTTCTAATAATAGTCACAGACATGAACCTCATAAAATGACATGGATAAGAAATCAAGATCAATATAACAACGAATAATGCACAATCGCTCTACAATATAAGCATAAGAAACATGGTTGGTATGTTGACAGTGGATGTTCAAAACACATGACAGGTGATAAAGAAAAATTTCTTACATTGCGAAAAGAAAAAAAATGGACTAGTCTCCTTCGAAAATGATAATCCATCCAAAATCATTGGAGAAAGCACAATCCAAATTGGGAACAAGAATGAAAAGGCACAAAGTGTTCTACTGGTAGAAGATATGAAACATAATATTCTAAGTGTGAGTCAAATGTGTGACCAAGGTCATAAACTTACTTTCAATTCAGAAAAGTGTGAGATAAGAAAATAAGGTTCATGGAAATTTGTTGGTACAGCTGTAAGAACTTCAAACAACATATATGTGTTAAGTGAAATTGGAAATTAAAAGTGTTGTCTAGGAAAGGAAGATGAAAGTTGGCTATGGCATAGAAGAATGGGTCACATGAATTTTTATAATGTTGTCAAATTCAACAAAATAGAAGCAGTCAGAGAAATGTCGCAGATCACGAAACCAACCAACACTTTATGTAAGCATTGTCAAAAAGGAAAGAAAACGAAGACTAGGTTCAAATCAAAGGAATATTCAACAACAAGACCACTAGAAATTATGCATACTGATCTAGTTGGATGAACTACAACAAAGGGCTTAAAAGGTGAAAAATACTTTATGTTATTAGTTGATAATTATACAAGAATGACTGCAGTTTTATTTCTCAAGAACAAGTCAAAAGCTTTTGAAAACTTCAAGATCTACAAGGAAATGGTTGAAAATGAGATGGATTCATGAATCAAATGTTTGAGATCTGATAATGGAGGAGAGTTCACTTCAAAGGAATTTATGGACTACTATAGAAGTCATGGAATAAAAGGGTAATTCTCCATTGCTAGGTGTTGTTGGGTATTTTACCCTACGGACTAATAAGCTAGGG
>ML842562.1:26321-39241 GCA_009831015.1 Picea engelmannii
CCTCAATACGTTAAGTTTTCTATTAAATAAATTAAAATTTATTAAACTTTAATTCATTACCCAAACATTAAATGAGTTAATTAGTTAATTAATTAATTAATCAATATACATTAAGCAATAAATAAATAAATAATATTATTACTAAATAATCATTATTTAACTAATATACATTAGGACAATTAATTATTTATTTAATTAAACTTAATAAAACTTAAGCAATTATTTAACTAGGGTTGCTACATTTCCCTTCTACCTCTGCTCCTTATTGAACTTCTTCTTGTCCTCCCAAGCCTTCTAGAAAGTAGGCTTTCATTTTTGTTGATCATATAAGCATTTTTCTCTTCTTATAGTTTCTTCCAGAGTCTTGGGATCATGATATTGGATTTTATCACTGATGAAAGATGGCAGCCCACTTAGGTACCTCTGAATATTCACTATCTCATCCTTGATGAAGGAGACATACTTCAACAACTCTAAGAATCTCCTTTAATATTCATCAATATCCATGCTTCCTAGTTTAAGTTCAAATAAATCTTTCATCTTTATGTCGTAATACCTCTTGGTCATGTATTTCTTCTCAAAATGCCTCTTGAAATCCTTCCAAGTCACATTTTTCTCCCTGAGGTGTTGTACTTGCACCAAATGATCCCACCACATGGATGCCTTTCCTTTAAGATGGTATATAGATATTCTTCCCTCTGCATGAGAAGAATAGTTATGCAATTAGAAGAACTTCCTCATGCCTAGCAGCCATGTCTCATCATCTTCATCCTTCTTATGATCTCCATCAAAATTAGGAGGTTTGATCTTATTCATTTATCCTTTCAAATCATCCACCGCAGACCTCCTATGTTTCCTGAAAGGGGATGGACTTGAGCTACTGTGTTCTCTCTTATGGGAATGCTTTTGGGAGTGACGGTGATGTCTGCTACCACTCCTTGATCTTCCTTTCTTCTCAGCAGTCCCGTGACTTCCTGATTTGATGGGGCCACTCTCCTTATCCAAATTCTTTTCAATTCTTACCAAGATATAAATTAAATTCATGTTGAAGTATTCCTATTGTTCCTTGGCCTTCATAAGCCTCTCATTATTAGCCTTATGGCTTTGGACATGTGTCTACAATTTTATGAGGGTCTCAGCCAGATTTATGTATTCCTCCCTTTCTCCTCCATGTCCATTGGAGTTGGTTCCTTCCCTGTCCAACTGGACATTCAACCATTTTTTTTCATCTTCTTGACTGAATACTACCTGAGTATCATCCATCACTTCTGCATTCTGTGCTGATTCTGATCTGACAACTGTTAATTATGCAAAAAAAATGTCCAGCCAACAGAAATTTGTCAGGTTAATTGTTCTTAATAATCTCATGGAAACATGAACCATTATGATTCATTAATATATCAGAATTATTCTCTTCTTTTTCCCTGAGAAATTTACTATTCAGATCCAATTTGTGGGTGAACAATTATCTTCTACTGTTCAATACCTTTCCAATGGTTGCTTCCATGATCAATTCTAAATCCTGAGCAGAAAGTTATGGACAATTAAAATTGTCTTTTCAATGATGCAATCCATGTGCAATTATTCTCCTTTGTTAGAGCCAATATAGCTCTTGGACCTTTTTTGGACCCACTCATAAGGTTCCCATACCTTCTTTACTACTTTTGATGCAGGTCCGAACAATCACCCCACAAATTCCTTCCTAATCCCTTTTCTTTATTTAAAGCAGTTTTTCGGGCATTAGCCCCTTTTATTTTCAACCCAAAACCCATGTGACCTCGGGCTATAAACATGTGATTACTAATATGGCGCTTATCCCATGCTTCAGGACTTTGGCCTTCAAAAATTTGGGTTCTTGAAACATCATACACAATTTCTCTCGAATCCTGAACTTCCGCACTTCCTGGGGTCCACTTAGTATAGTGCACCCAGGGTGCTATGTGTTAGCAATACAGAGGTGACACATGGCCAAATCAACTGTTGACACATGTCAGATTCTCATTGGCACAAATGACCTGTCAAATGCACGAAACAAATGGACACATGGCATGCGCATGGTGTTCCGCATCATCCTAGGTGACATCAGTGGCCACGCCATTCTCGTGCTTCTTGAATTTGGAACTTTGGACTTCAGAGATTTCTACCTCATCACTCTGTGATTTCCCTAAACGTCAAGTTTTCAAACTTGGTGGTTTCCTTAGCTTTGTTGTCATTCCATTATAGTGGTAACACATGGCCCCACTGAATAGCAACACGTGTTAGATCACAATTAGTTCTAAAGGTCTGTCAAATGCACAAAGTAGGTGACATGTGGTAGGATAGGTTAGGTCCATGTCACCCTAGGTGACATCATCATGTCACATCCCTTCGGCTCTATGGGACTTCAGTTAGGATTTCTTCCTCCCACTTTTCTCATGAACCATTTCTTCCAGAGTGTCAAGTATCCGGACTTCGGGATCTGGCGCCATGCATCCCCTGTGACCATCAGGGTCCCACTAACCATGCCCAAGAAGAGTGCCACATGGAGAAATACTAGAAGCGAACACGTGGCCCTTTATGACGGGTGACATGTGTCACGTTCTACTGGAATTTCTATCCTTCATATGTTATTAACTCACTAACATGTGGCACACATCCCATGTGTCCACTTCATCCATGGTGATGTTAATAGGTCATGTCACTTCGACGCTATGGGACTTCAGGACTTCAGGAGAATTCACCTTAGCACACCCTGTTTCTCCCGAACGCCGAAATCCAAAACAAGTTGATCTGTCGACACGTGTCCTTTCTGATGGACGGTCTGGATTAACTCCAAAATTCAAGACTTTGGGAGTTTGAGCCTTACCTTCTACTCCTAGATTGATCATATGGTTATGATCTATCTTCGACCAAAACCAATGGTCAAGCACTTCTCCCAGGATCTATGGTGTAGATCCACTTCGGGACTTCAGAGCTTCAGGCTTTGGCCCTTTCTGCTCTGTAACATGGAAACTTATATGAAGTCACGAGGTCCGAAGTACTTAGGGGTTAATTCTCATGCACCTTTATCTATATCTGATGATTGTGAAGGATCCTCCTTCTCCCGAACAGATCCCACATCCCAATTTCAAACCTCGCGGCCCAACACAATGGTGGTTGTGTCTTCTTTCTTTGTTTCCATTCCATAAGTCGTTATACCTCTTGAGATTCTGAACATAGTCCCATGTATTCTCTTGGAACCAAGGGATGCTTCGAGGTTCATAGTTTGTCCCTATCGAAAAAAATTCTCTCTGAAACCTTTGTTTTGTTAACCACTAACATGGCCCATCCAGGCTTAGTGTCGAAACTTGGGCTCTGATACCATTTTTTAACATCCCTAGACACCAAAAAAGGCTGGGAAACACCACAGAGGAAACATATTTCTTCTCTGATACCATTTTGTAACATCCCCAACTACCCAACAAGCACATGCAATGCCACAGAGGAAACATCTTTCTCTTCTGATACCATTTTGTAATGTTCCCAACCACCCAACAAGGTCGGGAAACGCCACAAAGGAAACATCTTTCTACTATCACACACACACACACACACACACATATATGATGAAATTTTAAATAGACATAACATTTTTTTCATACACATATTCATGCAGAAGCAACAAGAATACATACATGTAATAAACATAGACAATTATGATAACATTATAACACATGTACAAGATACACAACGTACAATTAACATAGAATTGATACTTATCTTTTTATGAGAAGACCTATGACTACGTGCATACCTTCCATGAACCTCCCAACCTTAGAAAATGTCGTTCCAAGCTATCAATAGTGAATCACCCATGAGCTGGGACTAAACGCCATCCAGGGAAAATGAATCCTAGACTAGGCTGAGGCTACGAGAAACTGCACATTGAAACTGGAAGTATTCTCTCCAAGGAGCCTACTTATGTCCACTTCTCATAGACTCTCATTCCCCACATGCCTATCCCACCCTGGGAATATGTACCTTCACTATTCCATAGTCCATCGGTTTCTCCACTTCCTTTCCAGAGCTTCAACAACAAGCCAGATTATGAATTCTCATAGCTCTGTAGTTGTTGTTGGACTCCCTCTAGGATAAATCACTTCCCAACAAACTCTCTCACCTGGAGAGAGTTTCTCGCAGGCCTGACAACCTACTTCTTCAACCACGGGCCTGAAAAATCACCTCTTCAACCATGGGAATGACAACCCGCCTCTTCAATCCACAACCACCAAAATTGGGTAAGGAAAGGGGGTGACTTAGCAAATTACAGAGGTTCACAATGGAGGAAATGGCTCTTGATGCGTGCTTGTTCAGTGCATGCATGAACTGCATAAGGGATGGCCAAAATCCTGAGGATGAGCTCGTGGAAAACTTAAAATGGTCAGGCTAGTCAGATTGTTGAGAGAAAGCAAGAAAATTGGTGAGAATGGTCAGCTTACAGGATCGAGAGAGTGTTGTAATGGTGAGAGAGAACTCCTCAGGAAGGAGACCAGAATGGTTTGTGAACCCCCAACAATAGTGGAACTTCCCACATAAATCAACATGCATCCTGGGTGACACTTAGCTCTCTAGCAGCACATTCCTCTCCACTTGGAGTTTGTTCCTCTCCCCAAAGGAACTTAGGATAACTGGGTTTATTTTCCAACTTTAGTATTTTTCAGGAATACATTATAATATTCCTTTGGGTTAAGCCATCAATCTTAGCTCCTCTTCCCTAGACTCTCATCCCCATCCCTTTCCCTACCCAGTGGAGCTTAGTCCCCCATAACTCTTTCTTCGTGGTCGAGCTATACGCAACGATGTATTTTATTAATAATCTGCATAATTGCATATACAAAAATTAGGCCCACTGGCCTTAGAATCTAGTCTCTCTGGCCTAATAAACACATAATCCTACCAAGTTATAATTACTTAGCTCACCAACCTAAAAACATAATTACATTTCACAAGGGCTTGGCCTTGGGGTATTACATCGTTCCCCTTTTTAAAATTAAAAAATTATCTCAGAGAAGTAACAATAGATGGATCAATCAAGAGATAATCTTCAAAGATAGAGATAACTCGTGCTCCTTTTAAAATTACTACAGACACGTAACCTTTAACCCAAAATCTTGACAATGAGGGTTACTAAAACATAATAGTCAACCACTCCAACGGAGATGAGAGGAAGAAAATGCTTAAAATACTGTGAAGAGAATTCTTGAACACAACCCATGACCAACCAAAACATAATGAACTTCCATTTAAAATTTTGGATGATGCCCAAGACCCAAATGTGCAATGCTTTCCAGCCACAGTGATAGTGAAGTAAATGTGATGAAAAAAGAGAGCTTGAGCTCGACCAAAACAAAGAAAGAACATGAAACTCTTAACAGTCCGCATCGCAACCTAGAGGAACGAAACATAACAACCACCGAGACGAAAAGGAGTGATAGTAACTTAACACCAAGATTGGTTGTAAAACCCACGCACCAAAACTCAGAAATTGCTACACCATAATTATAATTTTCTAGAGAAAACCAAACCAAAACACCAAGATGACCAAACATGTTTTAACCAATAAACCAATGCACAGGCTACACACAGTAGGAAAATCCTTTTATTTTCTTTAAAATTCCAACAGTCTAGAGTATTCACAAAAGAAACCATAATCAAATCACTGATACACCGTCAAAAACTTAAGAAAAACACAAACCTCATGCAATTCTAAGCCAAAAATTGATTCATAACACAGAGGAACCATCATGGATGGAAAATAAAGGAACCATACCTGGAAAAGATTGCTTGAGGGAGAGAGTTGGACTACATTTTCCTTTCACAACCAAAAATCACAGAGCATCACCAACCACCAGAGCCGAAAAACCAAATGCAAGTATGGCTAGGGGGATGGGCTTGAGGGTTGTTTGAGTGATGTGCAGTAAATGCATGCCGCTTCCTTCCCCAACCCTATTCAATTCAACGTACAAGCTAGCCAATCCACGATACCATCAACCATTAATTCGAGCAAATATCCAATTTTTATATCCATTACATAGTGCGCCACCCCAAGTCATGTAAAAATTTTTAACAACAACCATATGCTATAATGTTACCATATATGCCTCACACATAACCTTTAATCAAAACGCATAATTCTAGCAGCTAGGTCTATAAACCCTTCTTTTGTGTCAATCACATATAACCTTAGGGCTTGTCCATAGTTTTTGTTTTTTATTTTTGTTTTAAGATCCCATATCATCCTTTTTCTTGAAATCACATATAAAATAATCAACAATGTTTAATGCATAAACATAACACCTGGAAAAATTAATCCTTTTATCCATAGTACTGCCATAAGTTGCGAGTGACTATCAAAACCATATAGCCATAACATATTCAACCAACCATCTTATGTCACCATAACGAATAAAAACATGACCTGAATCATCAACTATAGAAGACAGTGTTGGCATCATTATAACAACAAACAAAGATATAAGTGTAACACCTCCATCATAGCGCCACTAGTCTACAAGGGGGTCCCACCTACTAGTTTATTATTATTTATTATAAATAAATGATAGAGCTTGGCAATCATTTGCGAGAATTATTCATCATTGCAATTTTAAGCATCAACAAACTGGTGACTCCACAGGGAAATCCGTTTCCAACAGATTAAAAACTCAGATTGTTTGGTTTCATAGACTGGGTAAACATTATATCAAGGAATGTATGACATAATCGTTATGCAACATGGGAAGTGAGCGGTTTAAGGGAAAATATGATTTGGGATTTAGGGAATAATTTATGGAAAATGTTACAAATGAGGGGGTTATTCCTGTGTGCATAACATTCTATTAATCATGGTGAAAGTGTTCTTTACTTTAAGGAGAAAAATTTTCTGGTGTGCTCTTTTGAATCTTGGAGTGGAGGGAAGAAAAGGAAAGCAAAATTAGGGACAAAAAACCAATAATAATATCTAACAAAAATACTGAAGCATATAACAATTCCAGTGATGTCTTCAAGGGGGGACATCATGAAAGCTGTGTATCCTGATTGTTATTGATTAACAATACTTGCAGAATAACATCGCTATGGAAAAACGGATCCATAAATTTTATTTCTGACAAGAAAAGAAGTCAATAAAAGAAATAAACAATAGAAACAAATAAGAACAAAGTAAAATCAAAGCAATAAAACAAAACTATAATACAATTTTTTTACTCCATACAGTATTTAAACTTTCAAGTTGGTTCCTCATAGTGTTTTAAGTGGGAAATGTTGGTGCTATAGGAAAACAATCACTCTTCCAAGTCCTTTAGAATATAGAAGTTTGCGCCCAGGAAAAAAACAATTTTAAAAGGACCCAGCCATAACTTTTGGAACTTTGAATTCCTTCCTCTATCAACATGAGGTGAATCCCACAACAAGACTTTCTCATTATCCTTGAATTTGACAACTTTTGCACTTTTATTGAAATATATTTTAACAGTTTGTTTTCTTCTCTTTATGTTATCCAAGGAAAACATCCTTTGCTCCTCTAAAGCCAAGAGTGCATTTATCCTTTGAGATATATTGGAAGAATTTAACTCTTCAACATGTAGCATCAGCCTTAAAGACGAAAGTTCCATCTCGATAGGCAGAATGTATTCTTGACCATAAACAAGCTGGAAGGGAGTGCAACCAATGCTTACCTTGGTGGTAGTGCGATATTCCCAAAGGGAATAAGTGAGGAGAGTGTGCCATTGACGAGGCTTATCTTCAATGAGTCTCTTGATAATTCTAACCAGATTTTTGTTAGTAGACTCGGCTTTCCCATTTCCTTGAGGATGAGGTAAAAATTTTAACTCCCAGTTTAGCTAGAAATTGAGTCATCTTAGTAGAAATAAAAACGAGACTATTGTCTGTAATAATTTCCAAAGGAAGGCAAAATCTGAAAAAAATATTATTCTCAAGGAAAGAAGTCACCTGCTCATCTTGCAAATGCTTAAGTGGGACAACCTCAGTCTATTTTGTAAAATAATATGTGGTTGTCAAGATCAAAACTTTACCTTCTGAGGATGGGGGATTAATAGGACCGATAAATTCTAGACCCCATTTTGAAAAATGAAAGTCATGGAGGACAGGTTGTAAAGGCATGGAAGAAAGACATTCTTTCCGAGCGAACTTATGGAAATTGTCACAAGATCTTGAAAAATTATAAGAATCACGGAAAATTGAAGGCCAATAGTACCCTTTCTTGATAATTTTAAAAGCAATAGTTTTAGAAAAAAAATGGCCTCCTACATGAATAACATCATATGAAGATCCATGAGTCTATTGTAACAACTTTTTTGCTTCCTCATTATTCACACAACAAATTAATATACCATCGGTAGATCTCCTAAACAAGAAGTCTGCTAAAATGGCATATCTGGAATATTCAAGAGATAGCCTTCTCCTTTGATGATTATCTAAGTTATCTGGACATCTCTGATTTTTCAAGTAATATACAAGATCTTTTTAATAAGGATGTTCAGCTACAGGAAGGATTTAACTGTCAATGTAAAACAATGCTGACAGAGGATTATCTTGTTCATCAATTTCTTCACTTGCTTCAGCATGTTGAGCCAAGTGAAGGGCTAAGTCACATCCATTAATGGTTTTAGAAGTCGCGATGATTAAATCATGCTCCTAGATCTTGGAAAGACAATGTGCAATTCCATGAAAGATAAGTTTGTGAGAGTAAAAACTTGACAGTAGGTAAAGGGACTTTTACCAACGTGTTCTTACCTAAGATAAAATGGAAAAATTTATCAACATCCTTAACAAGAGAGAAAGCATGTTTTTCAATGTAATAATATTTGAATTCATCATCTGACATGCTTTGACTCATGTAAGCTACTGGTTTTTCATTAGCTTGGTCATCGCATTGTATGAGGATAGCAGATATTTCTTCCTCTGTAACATTAGTATATATAATAAATTATTTCTCAAAATCCAGCTTCGCAAAAAATGGTTCAGAACTGATTGCATTCTTAATCCTTACGAAATCACTTTCAACATCATCAGTCCAAGAAAAGGAGTGATCTTGCTTAAGAATATTGTGAATTGGTTTTACCATTACAACAAAATCAGGAACAAACCTACGGACAAAGTTGATAATGCCCATAAAGGCTTGAACCTCTTTTTTGGAAATAGGAGTAGGAAGATTTACGATAACAACAATCCTTTCGAGATCTATGCTTATTCCTGAATCAAAGACAATGTGCCTAAGGATATTTCCCTTGGTAATGTCGAAGATAGAGTTAGAAGTATTTAAAGAAATGTCGAATTTCCTGCATCGCATGAGAACCTTTCTAAGATGACCAAAATGATCCGATCGGTTTTTTGAATACACAGTTAAGTCATCAAGATAAATCTGAATAATTTTGTTGATCAGATTGTCAAATTCTATTTGCATAACTCTTTGGAAAGTGGCACCTACATTAGATAATCCAAAAGGCATACATTCATAAGTGAATGTTCCCCAACACTCAATAAAAGTGGTTTTATATTTATTAGTCCTTTTTAGCTTGATCTGATTATAACTAGAAAAACCATCAAGGACATCATCTTTGATGTTGTAACTTGCTGCAAAATCATTTCCATATTAGGGAGAGGAAAATGGTCTTTCACGCTAGCTCTATGTTGGTACTTGGCTAGATAAGGAAGCAAATATTAAGGAAGAAAGTAGAAGTACTAACTGCACGGAAGGCACAAAAACCAAGGAAGGGCTGAAGTGAGAAAAGAAGGAGAAAAGAAAGGAAAAGTTAGCCATTGGAAGAGAATATCAAGGAATGTAAAGTAGTAAGGAAGATGGATCATGGACAACTCAGCAAGTGGAATAAGACATCAATGAGTGCTTTGGATCACCTCATGGGAAAGAAGGAAAGACAGGCTGGCGAAGCCCTAAAAACGTGGGTCATGTTGACCTAGGGTTTTGGATCTATGGTTTTGACACCTAGACATTTTCCATGTAATGTATAAATAAAGTTCTATAGGACCTGGGAAGGGTTATTGTTGTTCGTAGAGAGTATGATTATGCTTCTCAACATTGAGTATTTTCATTGAGAATAGTATTGATTCGGTACGGCAAGATCTTTAGCTGGGTGTGAAGATTAACCCTACAACTAGGTGCGTAGAGAGGGAAGGGAGAGAGAGACAGACAGAGAGAGAGAAATATGCAGCTAAGTGCGTAGATAAAATTGTATGTTTTCAGTTAATATATCAAGAAACACAGTTATGTGGACATAGCCCTAGGGAGAGGGTGAACCATGTATATCTTGTTGTTTTGTGTGATTGATGTTGTGTTATTTTTTATCTGCTATATTTTGTTGCATTGTTGTGTTAGATTAGGGATATAACTGTGCGAAGTAGGATTAAGTGTGGTAAAGAATAATGAGATTGTTGTGTGTTATTGTCCTGTAATCCCTTTTCATTTCCCCTGGTTGTAGACACCTGTGTCCTGCAACCTCCTATAGTTACTTTGAGTGAGACTTCATCTACTTTGCAGGTGTTTCCGAAAGGGCCAGTAGTTAGGGCTTGTTGGTGCACTGTAAGAGTTGAACTCTGGGTCTTCCCATGTGCCAAAAAATGGTTCCGTTGCTAGGACCAGGATATTTTTGAGGGAATTTCAAGGTGGTTCCCATCGAAGACATAAATTCAAAAGTGGATAGAAGAAAAAGAGAAGGATTTCGCTGAATCCCAGAACAAGAACCCTAATATTAGTGAAAAATACTGGTTGGGAAGGTACGTATTTACCGACATACATGAGATTTTCTTTGGAGGAGTTCATAAAGAGTTATACGAGTGGTTATCCAGATTAGAAGATACCCAGTTTGAGATAATATCTAGACCACCTGTGGTTTGTACAACAACACTGATCAATAAGGTCAAGAGAGTTGATAATGCTATGTCTAGAGCGGTGGATCTGTGGTTTGATAACACTATTGGAGGGTATATTACTGAGTTTTCCATTGACATAGTTGACTCATATAGTCAAGAATAGAGGTACTTATTTAAGGGACCTAGAGGGAAGTTCCTACACTTTTTGAAGCTGAGGATTAAGATACTATTGCATGAGAAGAATATCCTGAAGATACAGTGAAGCCAATGTTCAAGAATTCAGACAATGACAATGACACAGAGACTAGACTCACACGTAGTGGGAGACCGTTCAGAGAGGTTCCTCTTGCGAACCTATTTAATAAAAACTACGAAGACAAGGGATTCCATAGTGGAGAAGAAGTAGATCTAATAGACGAAGAACATTCAGAGGCCGCAAGAAAGGAGGAGGTAGGACTTGAAGAGCTTTGCCACAGAGAGCTAGAAACTTCAGGAACTGTGCCTACTATCGAATTAAGTACTACTACTCCTCCTATTGTTTTAGCAGCAGTAAGTAACCAGAGTAACCAAAGTAGTCAGAGTAATCAGATTATTGTTACAAGCAGTTTAGTACATACTCAGTCAAGAAGTCAAGGAAGATCTATGGAAGATGAAATGAGGTTACCGATCTTTAGAGGAGATGGATCTGAAGATATCGATCAACACTGGTTCTTATGCGAATCTGTATGGAATATGAAGCAAGTCACTGATGAAGCTGTTAAGAGAAACCGGTTTAGTACCACATTGAGGGATCATGCTCTGAACTGGTATATGAAGTTTGTTTCAAGACTTAGACAGCCTAAACCGTTGAATACTATCAAGACTGCATTGAGTGCATAATTCAAGAAACCCAAGTTAGAGTCATAATGCATTACAGAGATGAAAGAGATCAAACAGAAGGTCACTGAACCCATTTAGGAGTTTGATAAGAGGTTTAAGACTGCGACAGGCCATTTGAGCTTTCAGATTCTAGACAAACAGAATAAAGAATGGTTCATTTATGCCCTCTTACCACACATCAGAGTTCCTCTGATGCAACAGAAGGTCACTTCACAGGCTAAAGCATTAGATATCGCCATGAAACTAGAGGAAACCCCTATAGGAGAATCCAACCCAGGTATGAGTCAAATCTTGAGTTAGTTAACTAGTTTATCTTTACAAGTCGAATATATGAAGAAAGACAAAAGAAAAGAGAAAAGAAAAGATATCTAGTGTATCAAATGTAAATTAGAGGTCCATGACAAGGAGCATTGTCCCCTATTTCATGAATACTTGGCCTCTAGAGCACCTGGTCCTTTGAAGTAGGCTACTGTATCATGGTGTGACGTAGGTATAATGAGGCATCGCTTTGGTGAATGTTATTATATGCAAAAATATGTCTAGACACCTACCAATCTTTACGCACATTCTGTAAGTCTGTGGGACATGATGAGAAGGATTGTAGGGCTTATGATCTCTTGCATGAAAGATCAAGGGATACATATAGGATCCAAGGAGAAACACAACAAGAAGGAAATAGTATGCAGTTCAACTCCCTGGGAAGAGGAAACTTCAACCCTCACAATGGATTCAAAGGAAGAGGATGAAGAGGAGGTATGGGTCGAGGTAGAGGACAGATCATATATTATAACTGCCCACAACCATGACATTTGGCAAGGGATTTTCAGAACCCTTGTACCACTTGCAACTATTGTAACTCCTTTGATCATTTCATTGAAGATTACCCAGTATTGTTGGACAAAATCCAGGAGAGACGAGGAGGAAACCAATAAGTACAGTTAATATCAGCAAAACCTTGCAGTGAGGATCCCATAGTTGTTGTTATTACTAGAGGAGGCGTTGTTACAGGAGAAGACATAGTAACCCAAGGAAAGACTGTAGAGGGATCAGGGATCAAAAGAGCTGCAAAGAAGCCACATTTGTTTCACCCAAGGAGAGAGAGGCATACTTTTGAGGAAGCAAGGAAAGAATTTGTAGAAGTACAAGATTATTCATCTACGGCACAACCAGAACTGAGG
>ML842563.1:0-22634 GCA_009831015.1 Picea engelmannii
AAATAGATTGTATATTCCAAACTATGACGACTTGAAGAGTTTCATAATGGATGAACTACATAAGAGACCATATACTGGTCACCCAGGATATCAGAAGATGATCACGGCCACTAGGAAACAATTCTATTGACCTTGGATGAAGAAAGACATAGCTAAATATCTAACTAAGTTCCTAGAGTGCCAGCAAGTTAAGGAGAAACACCGACATCCAGTAGGATTGTTACAGCCCCTACCAATCCCAGAATGGAAATGGGAAACCATCTCCATGGATTTCATCGTCGGACTACCAAATTTGACCCAACAAAATGATGCCATCATGGTTGTGGTGGATAAACTAAGTAAGTATGCCCATTTCGTCCATGTCAAGCCAACCTGTAAGGCAATAGATATTGCCAACATCTTCATGAAAGATATATTCAGACTGCATGGCATGTCCAAGGAAATTATATCTAACAGAGACACCAAATTTACTTCAATCTTTTGGAAATCCCTAATGGTTGATTTTGAGACTAAATTGTTGTTCAACACAACATACCACCCTCAAACTGATGGACAAACAGAAAGAATGAACCAAATAGTGGAAGACATGCTAAGGATGCATGTAATGCATCAGCCTAAGAAGTGGGAAGACTACATACCATTGGTAGAATTTTCCTACAACAACGGTTATCAAGAATCCTTGAAGATGAGCCCTTTTGAAGACCTCTACGGTAGACAGTGTAAGATTCCAATCAGTTGTAATAATCCAATGGACAGAATTACAATCAGACCTAACATGATGAAATAAATGGAACAACAAGAAATTCAGATAAAGAAAAATCTGAAGATTTCTCAGGATAGACAGAAAAGTTACGCCGACAAGAAAAGAACTCCTCGAGAGTTCAAGATCAGAGACCATGTCTATCTCAGAGTTAGACCTAGGAAGAGTTCCCTAAGAATGGGAGAATGTGCCAAACAATCACCTCGACATTGTGGACCCTTTAAATTCCTAGATAGAGTAGGACATGTAGCCTATAGGCTAGCACTTCATCCCACTGTAAAGGCACATAATGTTTTTCATGTTTCATTATTGAAGAAATATGTACATGATGCTAATCATACAATTGAATGGTTTGTGATACATGTGGATCTGAAGAAATAATTCCTACCAGATCCCAAATGCATATTAGGCAGGAAGGAAACCTCACTTAGAAACCAAACCATTGCACAGATCAAGGTGCAGTGGAAACACTTTGTCCCAGATGAGGCAATGTGGGAAATGGAGGATGCCATGAGACAGTCATATCCAATTTTTTTTACTCTTGTACATACATTTCATGATGACAGATAGAACATCGAGGACAATGTTCCTTTAAGGGGGAGGGAATTGTAACACCCGGTTTCTCCCAGTTTTTAAATATAACTATATGGGCCAAGGAACTATGGAAAACTTAAAAGTGTGATTATTGGATTTGATGGACCTTGTGTAGAAGGTCAATGAATGTAAATTTTGTTATTTTAATAGAAAATGGTTATGTGTTGCATGACTTCTGAAAGAGGGGATGTGCTAAGAAAGACCATGATATGTTGTGAAAGGTGGTGGAGCGGACCAGGAATGGTTGTGTTAACCTCCACTGAACTAGTACCATGCTGGAATTAATTTCCTCAAATCATAACAACCCCCTGACCCAGGAATGAATTACAGTTGGGCTGGTAGGTGGGAATGCCTCCTCGAGAATTAATGAGGGGATGGGGTAGACCGCCCATCTGTAAGGCTTCCAGACCTGACCACGGACTAGAAATTCAAGCCAAATGCAATCTTGCGGAAAAAGGAAAGAAAGGGAGTGTGGTGGGTAGGGGGGGAGATGTGAAGAAAAATGCAGAGATGAGAAAGGAAACTCTTAGATCCGAGGAAGGACTGAAGGAGGAACAGTGATTTCTGATCATAGAAATTAGAGATCGAACCAGGAGAAGGAGAGTAACCTTCGTCCTTATCTATTTTTATGTATTGGGAGAAGGAGACTAACCTTTGTCCCTAACTTTCGTTGAGTTGGAAGTAAGAGATTGAATCTCAAAGAATCGTGACTTAAGCTCGGGGGTGGCCAGTAATAAATCCATTGGGAGTGAATGAGCCTATGATTGGGTGGAAATGAGCACCCCTTTCAGCAGTCACATCACACTCTATGGTTCTGATAATAAAAAAACTTGCCTTATGTTTTGAATTGTAAATAATGGATTCATGTGAGTATTTACATGTCTATAAAGGTTTCCTTCTCTGTATTAAGTGATTAAGTTATGAATATGAGTTTGTTTCCTTGAGAACCTATAATTCTTCTTGGATTTCCATACGCCCCAGTTTAATCACTCGAAGGCGCTTTCCCCGGAGAATTACATCGTCGTTCCGGAGTCGGAGCAATCCTCTGGGCATATTTACCAATTAGGTAACCTCACGAGTTACCTTGCCTTGATTCAGAGCTCAAATACCTATGAGTCGGGAAGGTGTTCCCTTCAGACCAGTAGTCTAGGAGACTTTTAACTTGCACTTATTTCCTTAACCAAAAACCCGACTAAGAGCGTGGATCATAGCCCTAGAGTTTTATGAAGATCCACATGACCTGGTTCTAGGAACTTTGGAGCTCGAGGATACTATATGTCAAGTTGTATGAAGGTCAAGTTAAACCCTGCAATTGATATGCATCATCGATCTATGAACAAAGATTGAGGGTGGGGAATCACTGTGGAGCATGACGGTGAAAATAGAGGATGCGCTAGTATGCGGCCCACAATTCACCCTTGCCATTGATCTCGACAGGTTGGAGGATAAACGATCTCGGTTAGACTAGAATCAAGCGAACACTTTCCATATTGTGGAGGTCAAACTCCCTGGTAAAGAACCCACATGTTGGGACTCCGCAATTCCTATGAACCGTCGATCATCGTTGACCTTCAATCTGATTTTGAAGCGATCCCTAAAATGCAAGGAGGGCGTGGGACGACAAAAATCTTCAAAGATATAAAGCTCAAAAGAGATAGCGCTTTCAGGAGCGCAAACAAAATCCAGGAGACGGGCCCGTAAGAGGAGCAAGGGTTGAATCCTTTGAGCACTTAGAAAAACCTTCTAAGTCAGAGTAAGTCAAAAGCCTAGGAGGAGGAGTGGCAGTGGTCATTGGATCACATCACAAAGGCTCGACAACCATCTGATCTAAACAAGGTGGACGAACCTTAGTACCTTGCACACGTAGGAGAAGAGGACTTACCAAAGTTTCGAAGTCCCGAAGTAGTTTGGGACCATCCATAATCAAGAGGGACATGTGGCGATGGATCATGGACTACGGAAAAATTTGTTAAGGATTTTTGGTTAAAAGTTGAAATTCCTGAACCCTGAAGACACAAAGTCAATCTGGACCACCCGATCCGGAGGGACACATGGAAACAGATTGTGGACGCCAGAGGAATCCGTTCGAGAGGAGGCAAGTTTGAGACTTGATATTTCTGAAGCCCGAAGAGCGGGAAGTCTGAAGTAAATATCACCCGTCCGAACAATCAGAGTGAATATGAATCATCATATCGCTCGAAGTAAATATTAGGCGTCGGATCACCCGAAGTGGATCTGGTCCGTTGGATTTCAGTAGAGACACGGCATAGATATGTGAGCTCCGGGTAAAGTCCCAAAGTAATTCCTAGCCATCAGGTCCAGAGGGACATGTGGCGACAGATCGTAGACTTCGGAGAAATCATCTCGAGAGTTTCAGGTTGAGAGTTGAAACTCTTGAAGCCCTTAATGTCAAAGAATTGAAGGGCCAAAATAGATCTGGACGGTCAGATCGAGAGGACAGGTGGTGTGAATCTGTGGATTCTGGAAAACACCTGAAGTAAACGTCAACCATCGGATCGTCTGAAGTTGATCCAAACCGTCAGATCTGGAGAACAGATGGCGTGAGTCCGTGGACTCTCGGTAAAGACCCAAAGTAATCCTTGATCATCAGATCCAGTGGACACACGTCGGTGGAT
The DNA here is from genome assembly GCA_009831015.1 of Picea engelmannii. Taxonomy (NCBI): domain Eukaryota; kingdom Viridiplantae; phylum Streptophyta; class Pinopsida; order Pinales; family Pinaceae; genus Picea; species Picea engelmannii. The sequence continues at coordinate 3,991 of ML842563.1, forward strand.
CATAACCTTTGGACAAAAGCCGTTGGAAAAAAAACGGGTGAAGTTTGAGATTTGAGATCTCAGAAGTCTGGAGACTCGAAGGAGATCTCGACCATTGATCGAGAAGAGGGCCACCGGACCATTGATCTAGTTGAAAGGTCAAACACGAGAAGCAGAAGTAGGTTCATTGATTTAGGAGGATGGGTGTCCGTAGATCGCCAACTCTGGAATATTGATGTACAGAGGAAACCAGGGTTTGAGAATTGAAAATCACGAAGTTCGGAATCACGAAGGAGATCGCATTCGTTGATTTAGGAGGGGCAGATCTGGTCCGTGGATTTGAAAAGGGAAGAATTGAACCACCGGTTCCGATAGTACCATCAATATCGAGAGATCGACAGTCCCACAACATTGCGGGGATCAGAGGTGCTCGAACTTTAAAAATTTGAGGGCGGGCCGCAATCCAAACCCCGATTTTGGAGAAATGACACATGGAGGCTCGAGGAGGATTGCGGACCGAAAAGTAGTTTGGTTTCAAACTACCTTTGGCCAGGCCAAAAATTGTGTGTTTGCGTGAGGTCATCGCCCAAGGTCACATCTGAGGAGTGGTCAAGAAAAAGGGGCTAACGCCAACTCTAAGACTTTGCCGAAGCGCGAAGGAGAAGGTCGTGGGTATCATAAGACCTATTCCAGAGGCCGAAAGGGCTTGTGTTTGATTAAGAGGTTAAACTATCAAGGTCTCAAAGTCTCATTTGACTTAGAAAATCAGAGAATCTTGACCGAAGGGTTGGGCTGAGTCCTGGACTTCCCAAATTAGAGCCCGTAGAGAGAGAGAATATGTTCCCTGAAGGAGGACAAAAATTATTTTTTATTTTTAGCCTCATCATGGGTGTGTTACAGTGGAATCCATTTATTTTATTAAGTAATTCACTCAAGATCATTTTCTCCACAAAGTTATTTTTGTGATACCAAAATATCCTAAGGTCAATTTTTTGTTCCATCTACATCATTAATTTATTTTCACATGAACTTTTACATTATGGAATTGGTTTCATGTGTATGGGTGATCCACCCAGGACCCATTTTTTCATTACTCTCATGGCCACCCTTTTAGGTATACTTTTTCAAACTAGCATATGAATAGCATATTCCCCCTATATATGTTTAATTTTCCTTGTTTACCATTCCTTGAGAATGTCATTAGGAACCCACCTCCCCTACTTGATCATGTGGTTTCACCGATCCATATTGCATTTTTACCTTTATTAATGGTAGTACTCCATGTTACTAGGTTCCTCTGATTAATATTAGAGGCACTATAGGATTAGAGGTCCATATAATCTTCATCCCAGAGAAAACCCCATGCTTCCTTCTCATTTTTCTAACGTTTTTCCCAAACTCCAAATCCATTTATATCAAATTGGAATGATATGTTGTACTTCATTGCATGTCACTTTCCCTCCACCTCCTCCATACCTTGAATAAAATTTTCATTTTATACCTCCATTCATTATTCCCACATTGACATTTCCATTAGTGCCCCACCCCTCGTCATGTCCATCGACCATCTTTTTTTTCTGCTCATCCAAAATTGAATCACTTAGTTTCACTCTTTTGGGGAACCTATCTCCTTTCTTGTAATGTATCTATATTCATTCATTATTTGAGGGGACATTACTAATGTTTTACATTAAACCATCCTTACACGTGATTTCTTTTCTATGGTAGAAGTCTTGGTCACCCTTGTTCATAACATTGTTTTTTAGTCAACCTTTCATCCTAGTTTTTTACTATGTTACACTCACTCATGTCTTGGAGTCCTTTTTTCTTAGTACCCCATCTAGTATTATTATATTTCATTAGCCTCCTTGAGCGATTGTAATCCTGGTTTTTCCTTATTTATCTTTAGTATTGTTTATACCTCAAAGATATCATCATAAGTCATTTGATTATTGCTAACCACAACTCCTTGTATTTCATATTCACTACCCAAGTTAGCCCTGTTTGTTATGCTCTATCAAACGAAAGTCATGAGTTCCATTCTTAATGACCTCCTCATCGATAGTTGTCCCAATCTCATTCATTTCTATTTGCTCCATGATATGTTTCACCTTGTGATAGTTTCTAGGGATTCCCCCATTCCCTATCTCCATAGACCTCCCCCTATTGACTTCAGCACATATATTCTAGGGGGTTGGTTTAGAGGTTTTATGTACCTTGGTCCCATTTACCTCATTGATGGGTAGCCTTAGACCAAGAAGAGAAACTCACCACTTATAATTGACTTGGTGTTTTATCACATCCACAATGTTGACTCCTTATAACATTGTTGAGATCTGTACACATTGATGGTTCTCATGTCCTAATTCCAGTTGAATACTATCAAACATGTATGGCTTCTTTTCAGTATTTATTAATCCCTTAAGAGGGAGTATGCCTCCAGGTAGTTCCTTACATGATCCAAGGAATGTTGGTTATAGTGATCTATATTTAGTTGCAGTTCCTTGGATTTGATTATCTCTATTCATTGGGTATTTTGAGTGACCAATTTGAGCTTTCGTCTAGTCATATCTTTCCAAATCTTGGGCCCCCTTTGTTACAATGGGGCTTCAGTTGTTGTGATTTTTCACCCCCTTGGGTGTCATTGTTCTTTCACATGTATTCAAACATGATGTAGTATTCATTATATGTATTTTGGTTTCACTTAACATTGCCATGTTCCTATTTTTACTTTGTTGAGACATATTCATGAGCATGGTTATGCCTACCTTGTTTCCATTAGGATCATAGATACACCTCATAGTGATTTTGTTTGTTTTGCAGGTGGTCTCCATTACTAATTTTAAATGTTCCTCTGTCCTTGGGTGTTGTTCTCTCTCATTCTCCATTATTCTAACATTTGGGTGAGAAAAATCTGGTGTATTTTTCCTATATGATTTTATCTTAACCTCATACTTTAGAGGGAAAGTGTTATCACCTTAATTTTTCTCACATGTTCCATTTGAGAAATCATACCCAAAAAAATAATCAAATCATGTCTTATCCACATCATCCACCCCATCACATCATGTTATGGCCTTTCCGTACCTCACTACACCTAGTCAAAACCATAAATTGACAAGTTTTTGGATGGTGTATGGTATCTTCTATTTTCTATGTGTGTTGCACAATGAAACCCTTGAAAACGGTGCATCCCTTTTTAATTCAAAAATTGTTTGCTTGTGGCTCCTAAAAGTGCATTTGGTTGTTTATGTAGCATAGTGGATACGTGTGGACCTATTTTGATCCCCATATTCATAAATTCCCATGATTTAGTATTCCACAATTCCCACTATGATTGTGAACTCTCATTATTACAAGAGGAGAGTTCACATGAAAACTACTTCTAGATTGAGGTTCTAATATTCACTTACAAAACAAATACCATGGGGATGCATTTCATATCAAACAAAAAATAGTAAATTTGGGTTGTTATAATGGAATTAAAGATTTAAGGAAATCATATTTCCACTCCTACATTCCGCACTACTTGCTCACCCTCTTTCCATTTTCTTGTGGCCAACCATAAGGGAGATTGTTCCCATTAACAAGAGTAGGAGATTGAGTCTACAAGGAAGAAAAGGACCCTCCCAAGGAGAGTGATCCCGCCTTATTTCAAAAAACCTTCCCAATTTTCACACCTTTCCATTTGGTATAGTAAAAAATTTACTCCCCCTCCCCCAAAATCATTGTGTTGGAATCTCATACAAAGAAATAAATCCATATTTTAGATCTTGTTTGTTTTTATTTCATAATTTAAGGTTAATGGTGATGCTTCCATGGTTACATTTTCTCTTTGCTTTATTTTGTTTGTGCTTAGTTTCACAACCAAGTTAGGGTTTTTGCACACACTAAGTTAGAGGCTTCATGCACCTTGGTCCCATTTACCTCATTGATGGGTATCCTTGAACAAGGAGGAGAGATTCATAATTTCTCCTTGACTTGGTGTTTTATTACATCCTTATCACATAGTTAAGATATGTACTTATTGATGGTTCCCATGTCCTAGTTCTAGTTGAGGACTATCGAACATGTATAGCTTATTTCCAATACTTATTGAGCCCCCAAGTGGGAGTATCCCTTTAGATATCTCCTTACATGTTCCAACCAATGTTGTTTATAGTTTTCTAGCTTTGTTTGTAATTCCTTGGGTTTGATTGGCTCTATTCACTAGTTATTTTGAGTCATCGGTTTGAGCTTTCATCTAGTCAACTCTTTCCAAATATTGGGCACCCTCTATTACATTCGGGATTTAGTTGTTGTGTTTTTTCACCGCTCGGGTGTTATTGTTCCTCCACATGTATTCAAACATGATGTAGTATTCATTATTCATATGTATTTTGGTCTAGATTCACAATTATATGATCTGGTATTGTACTTTGTTGAGACATCTGAATGAACAAGGTTATTCCCACATCATTTCCATTAGGATCCTATATACACCTCATTGTGTTATTTTTTATTTTGTAGGTGGCCTCCATTACTAATTCTTAAACATGTATTTATTACTACTTCTTAAACATTCCTTTGACCTCATACATCAGGGGAAAATTGCTATCACCTTAATTTTTATTTCCTATTCCATTTGAGCAGTAGTACCTAGAATCATCATTAGTTCATGTATTATTCAATCATACACCCCATCACATCATGTTATTTTCTTTTTGTACCTCACTAATCCCAGTTAAAATGATCAGCTAACCATGTTTTTGGATGGCATGAGTTATCTTCAATTTTCTATGTGTGTTATGCAATGAAACCATCAAAAATAGGGAAACCCTTTTTAATTCAAAAAATGGTTAGTTGGTGGCTCATAAATGTGCACATTGTTGTTTAGGTAGTGTAGTGTATACATGTGGACCCATTATGAATCCCATCTTCATAAATTCCAATGATTTAGTATTCCATAATTCCCACTAAGATTGTGAACTCTCATTAATACAAGAGGAGAGTTCACCTAAAAACTACTTCTAATTGGGGTTATATTATTCACCTATAAAAACAATGCCATGGGGATTCATTTTGTATCAATAAATAAAAAAGTGTAAATTTATGCTACTGGAATGGTATTAGAGAGTTAAGGAAACCTTTTTCCCACTCCTACATTCCTCGGTATTTTCTCACCCTCTTTCCATTTGCTTGTGCCCAAACGTAAGGGAGCTTGTTCACATTACAAAGAGAGTAGGAGATTGAATCTAAAAGGAATAAAATAACCCTCCCAAGGAGAGTGATCCCACCTTGTTACAACAACCCTTCCCAAGTGTTGATTGTAAGTTTCATGCCTTTTCATTTGGTATAATAAAACTTCAATTTTTTTCCCCAAATCATTGTGTTGGAATCTCATATAAAACAATACATCCATATTTTAGAGCTTGTTTGTTTTTCTTTCATAATTTAAGTTTAATGGTGATTCTTGTATAGCAACATTTTCTCTTTTATTTTATATTGTTTTTGCTTAGTTTCACAACCAAGTTAGGTTTTTATTCACACACCAAGTTAGAGTATTTGTGTACCTTGGTCCCATGTATCTCAATGATGTGTAGCCTTCAAACAGGTAGAGAGATTCATGATTTCTCCTTGACAGCTTGGTGTTTCCTTACATGCTCAATCTCAACTCCTTATCACATAGTTGGGATCTATATACATTGATGGTTCTCGTGTCCCAATTCTAGTAGAAGACTATTTAACATGTTTGGCTTCTTTCCAATATTTATTGAGCCCCCAAGTGGGAGTATCCTTTCAAGTAACGCCTTACATGTTCTATCCAATTTGGGTTATTGTGGTCTATCTCTAGTTGTAGTTCCTTGGATTTTATTGGCTCTATTCAATATTTATTTTGAGTCAATAGTTTGAGCTTTCATCTAGTCAACTCTTTCCATATATTGGGCCCCCCTCCATTATAGTGGGGCTTTAGTTGTGATTTTTCATCCCCTTGGGTGTCATTAGTCCTTTACATGTATTCAGACATGATGTAGTATTCATTTTTCATATGTATTTTGGTCTGTCTTCACATTGCAATGATCCTATATTGTACTTTGTGATACACATTCACAAGCATGCTTATGCCTGCCTTGGGATCCTATATACACCTCATGGTGTTGTTGTTTGTTTTGCAGGTGGTATCCATTACTACTTTCTTAAACATTGCTTCTCCTTGGATACTATTTTATCTTTATATGTTAGTTTATCCTAAAATTTGGGTGAGAAAAACATGATGTATTTGGCTATACTATTTTCTCCTAACCTCACATCAAGGGGAAACTATCATCACCTTAATTTGTATCTCTTGTGTCATTTGAGAAATTATACTCAAAAACATTATTAGTTCATGTATTATTCAATCATGCACCCCATCACATCATGGTATGGCCTTTTTGTACCTTGCTAAGCCTAGTAAAGACCATCAATTGAACATTTTGTTTTGGATGGCATGAGTTATCTTCTATTTTATATGTGTGTTGTGCATTGAAACCCTAAAACATTGTGTGGCTCTTTTTAATTCAAAAAACAATTAGCTTGTGGCTCATAAATGTGCATGTTGTTTTTTTAGGTAGCATAGTGGATATGTGTGGACCTATTTTGACCTTCATCTTCATAAATGCCAATGATTTAGTCTTCCGTAATTCCGACTAATATTATTAACTCTCCTTAATACAAGAGGATATTTCATATGAAAAATAATTCTAGATTGGGGTTATACTATTTAAATATGAAAAAATTTACGAGGACACATTTCATATCAATCAAAAAAGAGTAAATTTATTTTGACAAAACATCATTAGAGATTCAAGGAAATCCTTTTCCATTCATACATGTCAGACCAAGGATGGAAAAAAAGTAACTCCACACTTAATGATTTGCATTAACATGATAGGAGAATAAATACAACAATAAATGATTATTGGTCTTGTTGTCGCACAATCTATACTTTCCCAAATCCTAAAGGCAAGTAGGCCTAGATTGACATAACACAGAGGTAACCCTATCACTGTCACCCCAATAGGGTACCTCTTTCTCTTTAGGAGGAGGAAAGCCTCACTCCAAGGGAGATGTCCCAGGACCTAGTTGGTTGATGAAGGGAAAAACATATACAGTGAAGATCCAGCCCTCTCTAGGTCACTCGGCAGAAGAAGTCACTTTGTGGAGTTTAAAAGGACAAGGGGAAATTAAAATGGGTTTGTACCTACCCTTTACCAATGAAACATCAAACGTTAGTAGCAACAGTTATAATCAATGACTTCTTAAACAAATTATGTGTTGCATGAACAAGTTACTATACAATAAAAGTGAGATTGTGGTAGCAACAATGTATCTTGAAAGGTGAAAATTATGATGACAAGGAAGAGATACAAGAATCTTAAAAAAATGATAATTATTTGTCACTCACAATTTTCAATATAAACACAAGTCAATAAATGACTTAAATGGATGTCCAAAAATTTATAATAGCATTAATTAATGATGATGACAGCAATAGAAACCACTTCAAAAAAGTACTATAATAAATCAATAAGACGCTACTTCAATATCCAATGATTATGGTTTTCTTAGTAAAAATGCCCAATGGTTTTATGGATGAATTTAGGGTTATTACGGGTTGCAACAGTGGTTTTAACAACATCTATGACAACGGTAACAACTTCAGAATTTTCACTCTAGAAAAGGCAATTGAACATACACTTTAACACTTATTGAAAGTACCTTGCCTTATACAAATTTTGGGATGACTTAGATGGTTAGTAGGCTTATATAAGTTTCAAAATGATAGTTGTAGCGGTGATTATGACAACAACAAATTAGTTTTTAGTATTTCTAGACAAGGTTAGTGAATTAGTAGAGTAAGAAGTGAAAGAGTTTGAGTATGAAGTGAAAGTTTGAGTTGAGTCTTATCAAGAAGTAAGAGAAGAGAACTAGTGCCTTCAAGGGTAATGGAGTCAAGGAGGATAGCTTCTTCTAATACTGTAAATTAATAATGATGCACAAAAGCCTAAGAGGGAAAAAGTATAGGAGAAGTAGTAACTTAAGTCCTCCTAGACTTTGACTTCAAGAGACAAAATGCTAGGGTGTAGGAAATTCTAGGCCCTAGCGCCTTGCTCTCCTTAGCCTTTTTATGGAGTAAAACTTATGAAACAATAACCAAGTGAAAAACCCTTAGAGTGCTAGCAATATAGGGCTTTGGGGTTTTACTAGTTATTAGATCAATTCAACGAAAAGCTTGGCAAATAAAAAGTAAGAAAGTAGCAACTTAAGTTCCTTACTTCAAGCATTAAATACACCATGAAAATTCATAATATTGTATAAGCAAATAAAACCATACAATAAACCATCCAATAGATGACAAAATGAAAATTTCACTTACTTGCACCAAGAATAATCATGAGATTACCATGCAAGATCACCATAAAACTTCTAAAATTGATCCAAGTTGCAAAAATCAGCCTTAAACAAGAGTGGGGCCTCACAATTTCAGCCAATAACCCTAATAGAGTGCAAATTTCTGACTTATTGTCTCCAAGGACAAGTTATGATGAAAATGAATGTCACTTTCTGCTTATTTTTACAAAATTTAACCTAAAATTAATTTCAGTTCATAATTATTAGGTCGACCCGGCCAGTTTTTTACACAAATTAAATCTGGACAAAATAAAATTAATTTGCATCTAAGAATCACTCCAGGGGTGACGTCATGCCCCTCTAGGGTAATGTTGATCCCCACATTTGGAACATTGAGCAGGGAAAGTGAAATGCTTGGTCTCCAAAGGCCTAAAATGATGCCCACACGTGCCACCATGCTCACAAATGCCTTCAACGATGAATCCCTAGCTCTAGATGATGTCTAGGGCTATCATGGTGACATCCAGGGCCCTCAAGGGATAACATTCATGTGGGAAGAGCAAGGTCCCCCGAGTCTAGGTCTATCAGGGTGCCTCCAAAGGAAACGTAATTCTTTCTCTCTGTGCAAGTCTCCAATCTATTCCTACCCTCGATTGGGGTTTCAGCATCCATCTGTGGGTTTTATGCCCCCATGAAGGTCTGAGCTAATCACTCCCTCATGTGTACCTGTCCACCAGGAAAGTTCCTACAAAAACAAAAATTACGCCCTCCAAGGGTTCATAAGTCACAGGGATCATAGCATTTAAATCACACCCAATAATTAAATTACCCAAACATGTGCATCAAACCCCACCTAACCCAAATAAATTCTCAAAGAAATTATGCAATTTGACAAGTTAGGTTTGGAGAAGGTCTCAGGGTGTCCTATTGGGATAATCTCTCTTAAGTTTGGGATGTTTCCCAGGTGGGATCTAATCCAAGTCATGTAAGTGTATGGGGTGGAATGGGGTAAATATTTGGGCATGGGGTGCATGTAATAACTATTGACATTATGGTAGTTGCAGGAGGTATTAACCTCCACGTATAACCCTGACAAGAAGAGAATCTTTTGGGAAGAGACAAGAAACCCTAAATCATTAAACATAACCCTAGAAGACAAATCGGCTAAAGGAAATATTTAATATTAAGATTTTAGCCTCGAGAATGAGAAGTCAGCCCAGCCAGATAAGGAGGAGAAGTATAAATACAAGACACTAGAGCTCATTTGACACACACAACTCGCAACTGCAGAAATGTAAGAGTGTGCACTGCAGAAATTGAATAAGTGTACAAGTCTAGAGAGTAGTTGCAGTTGCAGCTACTACAACGTGTATTCTTAGTTTAAGATTGGACTTTCTATTGGTTATGGTTTGGACTTTCTACCTTGTGTGCTAGCTCTAGAGAGAGGTATGCTACATTGATTGGCTATTAGGCCCAGGGTTTGCTTTTAGAATTATTCTCTGTCAAGGTTAAGGTGCTCGGGAGTGGCTTCGGCCTATGGTTGGGTGAAAATATTGCTATATTGTCTATGGTTAAATGAGCACACCTATTATTTCTAACAGGTTATGGGCCCACACTATCTTCGGACAGTCTAACCGTTGGAAGATAGATTGGGAGGATTTTCTCAGTTACAGTTGCAGTTGCAGTCAAAGTTTTTATTACAGCAACAGAACCCTAACCCTCTTATTGAATCACCTTAAGTGAAGAGATTGACCTAATTTATGGATATCCTATTGCACCTTAACCTAGAGCATCTCCTCGTACTCTCAGCAAGCTAAGTCATCAAGTTTTATTTTTTGGTCAAAGTCAAAGGTTGACCAAGTCAAAGCAGTCAAGACTTACTCTATGAAGTCGGAAAACAAGTTAGAAGGATATTATAACTTCAGAGCATGGAAGACAAGGATTTATATCATCCTTGCCAAGAATAAAGTGTTGGATATTGTGAAAGGAAAGATCGTGGAACCACAGTTTGAAGAAGGAAAAGAGAAGGAACCTCAGAATGTTGTAGTTATGGAGAAGTTAAAAGACAATGACATCAATTCCATGAGTATCATAGTGGACTCTATAAAAGACCACTTGATACCCTACATCTCTCATCTTGACTCATCTAATAAGATGTAGATTCCCTAACTAACCTCTTCTCAGTCAGAAACATTGGAAAAGTAATGAGTTTGAAGAATGAGCTCCCTGACATGAAAATGAATGATGATGACAGCATAACATCATACCTTGTGAGAATATCTTAGTTAAGAGATCAACTACAAACTATTGAAGAACTCATCTCATATAAGGAACTGGTAAGTATAGTACTCAATGGTCTTCCCAAGACATGGGATGCATTTGCCGCAAGCATGAACACAAGAAATGAGTATCCCACATTTGAAGAACTCTGGAATTGTTGTGCATAAGAAGAATCAAGGATTAACACAAAAGAGAAATCCCATAAGAAAAACGATGATCAATCTTTCACAGCAAAGTTCAAGAATTTTAGGAATAAGAAGAAGTTTGGCTCAAGGAAGAAACCAAATCAAGAAAAGGATATATCAAATATGAAATGCTTAAACTGTCAAAAATATGGTCACTACAGGAACTGTTTTCCTAAGTTAAAGAAAAGGAAGGAAACAGACACAACAACAATTTTCGAAGAAAGGGAACCCTCAAAGAAAGTCAAGCAGGATAAAATAGACTTCTTCTTCTAAAGTTGAGGTAACAATATTCTTCAAATCTATTGTATATACCATGTTTACATAGTTCCTGTACATATCATGTATATCTATTTCTTAGAAGAAAATATGTTCAAGGAAAACAATACTTATGGAAGAATAAAAGGATAAGGATTTCTATTACGATGACTACAAGTCAAGCAATACACATGAAAAGATTAAGTATGTTGACAATATTTGGGAACAACTCATGTGGAAGCTATTATATAAGTAACAACTGCCAGATAAGTCGAATTCAGAATCAAACTTGAACAAACCTAGAAGAAGTCAAAAACAGAAAATAAGTTAGCAATCAAGAGGAAATTAGAAAAAGACTTGTGACACTTTGCAAAAGGCAATAAGGATGTAGACGGAAGCATGGAATATATTAGATGGAAGGAGTTGATTACAAAATTACAAAAGAAGAGTAGGCATTCATACATGAAGAAAGGATTAGGAGGGAGCTAATCCTAAATATGATCCATTGAGGATTATGAAGTATCTATCCATGTTCCCATTGAAAGTAGCAGCAATGATAAGCAACATGTGTTCAATCTGACTCTAGAAGAAGTCTTCTTCGAAAAGAAGCCTTCAAATATCCTTGGTTGTCCGTATACATCCATGATCCTATGATGAAAGGAAGAATTTGGAATCTTCAGGTCATATAGAATACCCCATAGACCCAATATCTAAAGAGAGACATGAGGAAGAACATGAAGATTCCAAGAAAGAAAGAAAAGCAAGAAAAAACAGTTATTATACCGAGAATCACAAGACTACCATCTTGGTTTGAACTCACTAAGAAGAAATCGAGCAGAAGAAATGGAAGTTATGATAAATAGCAAGTGTATGTAAGAAAATGTGAAAAATACTTATGAATGGAAGCATTGAAAGATTCATAGGTTCTTCCAGAAGGAGGGAGAAGACTATGACAACAGCTCGTTCTAAGATATACCTCTTGTAGTATCCATGGATTGGAATTTACATGTAAAAGACTTTTCTTCCCAATAAATCAAGTGAGAAAGAAGCTTATACAAGAAAGAGACCCATGTATGAAGATATAAGAAGACCTTGTATGGATTCAAACAACTTGATGCAAAGTATCTCATATACAACAGAAGTGTGGTGCAAACTTTCTATGACAGAGATAGTGTATCAGAATAGTTACTCAGAAGTATGGGATGATGGATTGCTAATCCATGGAAAACTCTCATGATGAAAGAAAAAGTGCTACTTGGATATGTTTCATTTTGACCCTTGCCATGATGTCATGAACTAGCAGGAAACAGAAGTGTTGGATTCGACCATGATATATTGTAATGATCAGAGCTATATGAAGCCTTCAGATAAAACCAGTGTTCCATAACAGACCGAAGTACATTGAGATCAAGCACTATATTCTCCATAATGAAGTCCAGAAAAGAGAATTGGTTCTCCAATATATCTCCACAAAGGAGTAGATAGTAGATATTTTGGTAAATCCTCTGTCCAAGATGAAAAGTTTGCAAGTTGGGGCTCATGGAGATGACTTCCTTATTGAAAAAGGAAGAGATTAATCCCAGGTTGGGAGGGAGCACTGATGTGTTATTGATTTATGGACAATCATTTTTCAGTTCGAAAAATGGTCCAGGATTAGCAGTTCCTTTCCAGTTCAGAAAGTGGATTGAGATTTCTGACGGACAGGCATTTTCTAGTTCAGAAAATGGTCCAAATCAAACAGTCATTTTCATAATGAAAATGGTTCGATAGATTGTTGATGTACCATAGACAATGATTCCCCTTGTGGGCAGTGTGGGTAAATGGTCTAGGAAAATCATTCTTCTTGGCAGTCAATCTGAGTAGTGGTCAAGTAGAATGGTATGCCTCATCGGGCAATCATTCTTTCAAGGTTCACAGTTGTGAGCAATTTCTAAGAATGGCATGTTTTGGAGGTTGGTGCAGGACAGTCATTTCCATATCATGCATGTATCATGCCTGATTACTCATATGGAGTATGGATTCAAGAGATGATGCAGTTGATTATATCAAATGATATTGATAATGATGATGGTCTCGTGATCTAATCATGAGATAGCATGTATGGCTATGATGATGCTACCGATTGAATGGTATGTTTGTGCTCAAAACCATTGCTTTCAATACCTCTCTAGCTAGGAGGGAGTGTTGATATTATGGTATCTACGGGAGGTATTAACCTCCATGTGTAACCCTGAAAAGAATAGAATATTCTAGGAAGCAAGAAGAAACCCTAAAACATTGGCCATAACCCTAGATGACAAGTCGTCTAAAGGAAATATTTAATATTGAGTTTTTAGCCTCCAGAATGAGAATTCGACCCAGACAACTAAGGAGGAGTAGTATAAATATAGTATGCCAACACTCATTTGACACACATAGCTCGCAACTATAGAAATGTAAGAGTGTGCACTGCAGAAATTGAGTAAGTGCTCAAGTCTAGAGAGTAGTTGCAGTTGTAGCTACTACAACATGTATTCTCAGTCTAAGATTGGAGTTTATATTGGTTATGGTTTGGACTTTCTTCCTTGTGTGATATATCTAGAGAGAGGTATGCTACATTGATTGGCTATTGGGCCTAGGGTTTTCTTCTGGAATTATTCTCTGTCAAGGTTAAGGTGCTCGGGGGTGGCTTCAACCTATGGTTGGGTGACAATATTGCTATATGTTCTATGGCTAAACGAACACACTTATTATTTCTAACAATAACAGGTAAATGTAAAGTCTTTCCTGTGGGTTCATTTGTAGAGGGTGAGCTGCACCTTGTCATAAATGAAATTGTTTCCTAGCCCATTCAATTCCTTTTACTCTTAGCTTTACTTATTTTGATCTGTTTCTCTTATGCTTCAAGGAAATAGTTGAGGGCCACTGTCATGGCTTGATGACCAGAGGTGACAGCGTTATCCACAAACATTTCACGGAAATGAGAAGGTTGGATCATGATGAGACCCCCTTTCTCTTGGCTATTCCACCAAGAGACACTACATTGGTTTGGTGACTAGATGGGTGGTAGTGTCATACCGCTACATGCCTATGGTCATATTAGGTCAACTCGTGATGAGACCTCATATCCATCAACTAGTAACTTGAGTGTTCATGTTATCTTATGTGTCCCCTTTTCTTACTCAGAATCTTTTCACTGCTTTCTTCATGATCCCTGGGCAAAGCATATCGAAGGTTTCAACATTGGATTTTAACTCTTTCTAGCTAATTTTACCATCTAGGCATTTAGCCCCTTCTTCCCATGAGGTAAGTTACAACCCTTCCTAGTGTAGCAATTCCCAATTCCCAAACAAGGATAGGGGAGATGGAAGGAATAAAGATGGAAAATGATAAGTATGGAGGGAACAGACGATGAATTTTCACAGATCCACCCAGTAGCAACCCATCCTAAAGGAAAATCAACTTACTAGGGCACCATGTCACCCTTCCAAGTATGAACAAGGTAAACAACATAATTTCCAAGAAAATGTTGGAAATACTACGACAACTGAGAGGGGGGAGGGGTGAATCATTTGTTATTGTGCTTAAACAATTTTATTCCTATTGAAATATTATTAATGTTCTCCAAGTGATCATCAATATTATGAAAGTCATGAACAACGGGAATAATTAACATCAATCACACATATGATATACAAAGAGATAGATATTCATGAGGAAACCCATAAAGGGATAAAACCTCTTCTTCTTAGAATGATAGGCAGTCTTTTATGTTCTGTACATCATCAATATTTGAGCACCAACTCAAAATGAGGCTACAACCTCTTCTTTAACAAGCTGAAACTTGTTGAGAGAACCAAATCTCTAATTTCTCTAGCACCCACTATAAGGAACCACCAACTCCCTGAGTTTTCCAGCACCAACTCGATGGAATAACCAACTTCCAGTCACAAAGGCACCAACTTGCATAACAGAGAACAATGGTTCTCCCTTGCACCACCCTTCCACCCTGGTTTTTCTAGCTGCAACCAAATGGAAGCTACAAGTCCCTATGTTCAAGCCCCCACTTGAAACTCTGAGGACAACATTCCTCCCTAGCACCACCCTACCACCTTGAGATATAAATCTTTGCTTTCTGAAATTTATTATAGTGATTCAATATTTATCAATGGCTTCCCAGTCTCATCATTGTTCTTCTACATTGAACTACTCTATCTGCATCAGTGTGTTCTTGTTTGCATCTTATTGTGCTTAATTTCTTGTACAGTCTGTTGTTTTCTCCATTTCTGCTTTGTCCATCTTATGTTCTTCATCTCTACATTTTCTCCCTTAGTTCATGCTGTAAGACTTCACTGCTTACAGTTTGACTACTTTTTACATAGAAACAACAACCTCTCTTTGTCACGGCGTTTTTATTTTATTCCTACTCTCATCATTCGTTACACTCCGCATCTCCAACGCTCAAGTCGGGAATCTCAAAAAAATTCTCAGGAATCATGATTCCAACACTCAGGAAAAACGATTCAACCGCTCAGGAAGAATGATTCAATTACTGTAACTGAATCATATTTGATCAATAAATCATGAGATGAAACAGCAACCCTTTGATCATATTCTGTTTGATCGGCGTCGTTGGATTATACACGCAGAAGCCTTTTTTACTTTTCAATGCGTAACCTCCGATGTGGAGCCTAATAGCGCTAGTTCCTTCCCCTATATTCCGTTGATGTGACCTTGGGCAATGATATCATGTGACCATGCGATTAAGGGCACGGCCAAAGGTGGTTTGAGATCAAAATGTGTTTCACCCCGCAATTTACCTCGAGACTCCACATTTCCTTTCTCCAAAACCATGGTTTCAATTGCGGCCCACCCTTAAATTTTTAAAGTTCGCACACCTTCAATCCCCGCAATGCAATGGGACCGTCAATCTCATGATCATGACGGTGCTCCTGAATGAATGATTCAGATTTTTTCTTTCACGATCTGCGGATCATATCTAACCTCCCTAAATCAATGGTTGTGATTTATTTCATGATCTGGGCTTCGGGAGTTTAAAATCGCAAACCCTTCTTTCTTCCGGAGTCGATAATGTGTGGACACCTGTCCTTCGCAATCAACGACTTTGCCTCTACTTTGGGAAATTGACCTTATGGACTTTCAACCTTTCAAATATGATTTCTTCGACTGGATCATATGGTTCATGTTTATATCACAGAACTAGATCAATGGTCATATTCGATCCTTACATTTATCCTTTCTTTCTTAATCCGAAAGCTGGGACTTAATCAAGCATTGAGATGGATGGCCACCATTTACTCCGAAACTTCGGCTATTCTACTTACACTATCCTTCCACTGTAAAATGATCAACGGTTGTATATGTTGTTAGAAAAATAGGACCATGGGGCAATAAAATAAAACAAATGCGGAAACAAAACACAAAAGATACACAATACAATAGAGACATAGATTTACGTGGTTCACCCAGTGTGGTCTATGTCCACCAGAGAAATTGTCAGGTCCTTCTTTTATTATTATCCAGCATATGAAGGGATACAACCTACAACAAACCCACTGTAACTTCCTCTTATTTCTCTCATAGTCTCCTATCTCAGAATACAATATTCTCTATCAATCATAGCCACAATACATTTCCCTCATAAAAGAGGGTTGCCTTCTAGGGAAAAAAACCCTAACATAATCTCTATCATTATATCTGTGACCTTATAATGAATGGTCCAGATTTACAATGAAATTACAATATACATTTACAAGGCAATTTTTCCTTCGGGGGCTTCGCCCCCGAACCCCCGCTTGCCCCCAACCGAGGGGATAGACCCCCCGGACCCCGCAGAGGGTGTACCCCCTCTTCACTCCCCCACGTGGAAGAGTGTACATACTTCTAGGGTGTAAATAATTCATGGGGTATAAACACGGCTGAAAGTAAAAGACCTATAAATCAGGAAGATAATCAGGCTCCACAACCAACAATCTCCCACTTGGAGACTGATCTCAACCACTCCACCGCTGTTGTATATGATAAAATCTGAACCTTCTTGGACCTGGAAAATTCCTCATCTTCATATTCATTCTTGAAGACCAACTGAAACTAAGCAAGAACTCGGTTTCTCCCTAGTTACTCCATTTGTTAACATGTCTGCAGGATTCTGGCTAGTGTGTATCTTTTCCAACTTCAAATGTCCATCTTCCAAGGTGGATCGTATGAAGTGGTACCTCAACTGTATATGCTTAGTCTTCGAATGGAAGGCTGAGTTACTTGCAAGATGAATGGCACTCTCACCATCACAGTACAACCTACTATTCTCTTGCTTCTTTCCCAATTCCTCCATAAACCTCTGTAACCAAATCATCTCTTTACTAGCCTCTGTAGAAGCAACATACTTTGCATCTGTTGTTGAAAGTGCAACAACCTTTTGCAGTTTTGAAATCCAACTTACTATTGTTCCACCTATAGTAAACACATACCCTGTGGTACTCCTCCTGCTATCTTTATCACCTTCCATATTTTAATCAGCATATCCTTGTAGAACAGTTTCTGAACCTACAAAGCATAATGCATGATTAGTAGTACCTCTCAAGTATCTGAGAATCCACTTTACTGCCCCCCAATGTTCTTTACTTGGATTTTTCATATATATGCTCACAACTCCCACTGCATGTGCAATATCTGGTCTTGTGCAAACCATTGCATACATCAAGCTGCCAACTGCTGATGAATATGGGACCCTGGACATGTATTCTATCTCCTCCTATGTCTTGGGACACATTTCCTTAGTTAATTTGAAATGGCTATCCAAAGGTGTACTAACTGGTTTTTCATTCTGCATTCTAAACCTCTCCAACACCTTCTTTGTGTACTCACCCTGAGACAATGTCAGTTTTCGATTTTTCATATCTCTTGTTATTCTCATACCAAGGATTTTCTTTGCAGCACCCAAATCCTTCATCGCAAATGAATTGGATAATTACTTCTTGAGCACATTTATATCCTGCATATTAGACCCTGCAACAAGCATATCATCTACATACAATAGCAAGATAATAAAGCTTCCATTTTCTAGCTAAATAAACACAGTGATCAGAATGACATCTACTATAACCCTGTTCTGTCATAAACCTGTCAAATTTCAGATACCACTGCCTTGGAGCTTGCTTTAGTCCATATAATCTCTTCTTCAACCTGCATACCAAATTCTCCTTCTCTTTGACCTCATACCCATGTAGTTGTTGCATATAAATCTCTTCCTCCAAATCCCCATGGAGAAAAGTTGTTTTTACATCTAACTGTTTAAGATGCAAATCTTCTACTGCAAACCCCTTTACAACAAGTCTAGCCTTGTACCAATTTTCTCCTCCATCTTCTTCCTTCAACTTGTAAACCCATTTATTCTGCAATGCTCTTTTTCCTGCAAGCAACTGAACCAAGACCCAAGTATGGTTATTTACCAAGGAATCCATTTCCTCTTTCATGCCTTTCTCCCACTTCCTTTTGGTGTCTACCTGCATTGCCTCTTCATAACATTCTGGTTCACCAGAATCAATCAACAATAAATAATACAATGAAGGAGAG
>ML842563.1:22734-36929 GCA_009831015.1 Picea engelmannii
TGAGACACTTCAACTTTTTTCCTGTCTCATTCTCAACCAAAGCTTTCCATTTCTTAAAAGTATCAAAAACATCAGTTTTTTTTCGAATGCAATAAACCCAAGTTTTTCTAGTTGCATCATCAATAAAAGTAATATAATAATGAGATCCACCAAGAGATGATACCTGATATGATCCCCATACATCTGTATGCACAAGCTCTAATCTTTCACTCTTCTTTTCTTTTCCGACTTTGAGAAATCTAACTCTCTTATGTTTTCCATAAACACAATGCTCACGGAAGTCCAAATCAATTTGTTTAAGATCTGGAAACAAATTTCTTTTGTGAAGTATCTGCATCCCCTTCTCACTCATGTTTCCAAGCCTATGATGCCACAGTGTTGTATCCACTCTTGTAGAAGCTAAAGAGATAGAAGAGTCAGTATTATCAGTACATAAATACAATTTACCTACCTTCTCTCCTTTCGCTATCACCAATGATCCTTTGATGACATTCAACGTCTTATCTGTAAATATGGATATACAACCTTCACTTTCCAACTACCCTGTTGAAATTAGATTTTTCCTTAAATCTGGAACATGTCTTACCTCTTTCAACAACCATTGGTTTCCATTGTGTTGTTTTATTTTTACCTTTCCCATTCCAACAATTTTGCATGGTACCTCGTCACCCAAATGAACCTGTCCAAAATCACCTTGAACATAATCTAGAAAATGTTTCCTATGGGGTGTGGCATGAAATGAAGCCCCTGAATCTTCTACCCAAGACTCAGAAATATTATCTATAGAAAGAATCAAAGCATCTTGTAACAAATCACCTGTTACATTTGCTTCCCGATTTCTCTTATGTTGTCCATCTCTTTGTTTCTTTGGAGCTCTGTAGTCTTTCTTCAGATGTCCTTTATTCCCACAATTCCAGCACTCTATCTTTCCAAGTCTGGATTTGGATCTTCCCTTCCTAGAATTCCCATAGTTCCCGAAACCCTTTCCTCTATCCTTTTGTCTTCCCCTGTTCTCCATGTTCAAAGCATTTCCTGATGTCTCACTTGTGCTTTTCTATTGCACTTCCTCACTAAGGATAACACCAACAACATCATCAAATTTTAAAGTATTTGAACCAGAGACAGAGTTACTTACAGCCATGACCAAGCCGTTCTAGCTTTCTGGCAATGAGCACAAGATTACAAGAGCCCTGACCTCATCATCAAAGTCCACTTTTACAAAACTTAGTTGATTAGTAATCGTATTAAAATCATTTAAATGATCTGCAACAAACCCACATTCCGACATATTCATATTAAATAATCTCTTCATTAGAAATACATTATCGGATGCCAAGGGTTTTTCATACAATATGGCCAATGCATCCATCAAACTCTTTGTTGTCTTTTCTTTCGAAATATTGAAAGCCACCGACGCTGCCAAGCTCAGCCGTATCGTTCCTAGAGCCTTTCTGTCAAGAATCTCCCATTCTTTGTCCTTTGTAGCCATCGGCTTCTTTGCTATTCCGCCCAATGGTAGGAATAGATCCTTCTGATATAAATAGTCTTCCATCTACATCTTCCATAACTGGTAGTTTTGGCCGTTAAATTTCTCGACCCTAAACTTTCCATCTTCCGACATTGCTCCCACTCGAACCAGGAACCCTCTTTTCTTGCGAGTTACCTTTCGCTCTGATACCAGTTGTTAGAAAAATAGGAGCATGGAGCAATAAAATAAAACAAATGCGAAAAAAAAACACAGAAGATACACAATAGACACAGATTTATGTGGTTCACCCAGTGTGGGATACGTCCACCAGATAAATTGCCAAGGCCTACCTTTATTATTATCCAGCATATGAAGGGATACAACCTACAGCAAACCCATTGTAACTTCCTCTTCTTTCTCTCACAGTCTCCTATCTCAGAATAAAATATTCATCATCAACCATAG
Source organism: Picea engelmannii (assembly GCA_009831015.1). NCBI lineage: Eukaryota > Viridiplantae > Streptophyta > Pinopsida > Pinales > Pinaceae > Picea > Picea engelmannii. Next base: position 24,668 of record ML842563.1, read on the forward strand.
CCACAATACATTTCCCTCATAAAAGAGGGTTTCCTTCTAGGGAAAAAAACCCTAACATAATCTCTATCATTAGATCTGCGACCTTATAATGAACAGTCCATATTTACAATGAAATTACAATATACACTTACAAGGCAATTTTTCCTTCGGGGGATTTGCCCCTGAACCCCCACTGGGGGCCCACTTGCCCCCAGACCCCCCAGCCAGGGGTATAGCCCCCCCGGACCCCGCAGAGGGGGTACCCCCCCCTCTGCACTCCCCTGCATGGAAGAGTGTACATACTTCTGGGGTGTAAATACTGCAGGGGGTATAAACACAGCTGAAAGTAAAAGACCTCTAAATCAGGAAGTAATCAGGCTCCACAACCAACAGATGCACCCGCAGTGTTCTTCAGATCGGACGACCCATGTCCACTTCAGGACTTTGGCATTCGGGACTTCAGGAATTTTGTCATTAGTTGGTGGTGAAACTCCTAAAGTAAATCTCCCAAAGTGACATAACATTACACACGTCACCTGTTGACTTGGCATGGGTCGAGTGGTTTCCATGTGTCACTTACTGACATGGTCTGCCACATGTCCTTGTTGACATGGTCTGCCACATGTCCTTGCTGACATGGTATGCCACATGTCCTTGTTGACGAGGTCTGCCACATGTCCTTGCTGAGGTGGTCTGTTGACGTGGTCACCCGATGTGACACATATTCATCTCCTTGATCTAACGGTCAGAATAATATTCTTCAGATCCAATGGTCCTTATTCATTTAGAAATATCTGATGCTTGAGATATTCTTTGGGAAATCTAACGACTGAGATCTACTTTGGATGATCCAATGGTCACAAATTTATTTTGGCTCTCCGGCTCTCCGGGCTTCGGGAATTTCAAATCTCAAACTGAAAAATTCTTAAAGTGAGATTTTTCTGGAGCGTAACCTCCTCACATATTTAGACCCGAAATGAATGTTGTTAATTGATCATGATCTTAGGTCGATGGCTCAATATGTTTGAGATGCTGCTTTGCCTTGGTTTTAAATCCAACAACCCTCCATCTTTTCTTATCCTATCCTTCCACTTAATTTGATCCGACGGTTGATGGAGATTCGGATAATCGAATTCTCAAACATTGTGCCTTGTTTATCCTATCCTTCACTTGATTTGTTTTGATGGTCGTGAAGACTCTCAAAGCAGATCCACGATCAAGGATTTTGATCCTGATCATGTTTCTGTATTGTGCTTTCCCTTCTGAGTTTTGATATCTGCTTGCCATTGTCGTTGTTGTTCTTTCCATCAATGACAAGCACACACTTCCTGTAACACATGCCAACAGAAAATTTCAAGAAATGAAGAAGGATTAAATACAACATGTTCAAGTGCTTCAAAAATCATAGTGACACATACCATGATACCCGGACTCATTACCTTATGGAGCAAGACTCACCGCTACTTCATGACCAGGCTGGTGTGATGGATATTGTTGTTGGTGATACATGGACTGAACTAAATAAAAGAGGGGTCCTATGGGGCCATGCTCAAGTAGTATGACTCTCGTTACTCCATGTCTAGGACCTGTGGGCCTCGAGATATGATCTCCTTAGTTATCCCTAAACTAGGGGATAACAATTCTTCTATAACTGAAGATGCTTCCTATCACGTACGACTCTTTATATTTACAACATTATTACAAGTAACACAATCCCAAGGATTAATTTTCTAACATCCCCCCCCCCCTTAATTTGAAGGGGCGTGTGTGAGTCTAAACATCATTTTGAACTTCTCAATTTTTTCTCTTCCAAGCATTTTGGTGAAGACGTCCGCAATTTTCTCATTTGTGGAACAATGTCTCAAGTGAATAGTCTTGGCCTCTACATGATATTGAATCAGGTGATACTTTGTGTTGATTTTCTTAGTTCAATCATGGAATATGATAATCTTAGCCAACTTGATTGCAGAAGTATTTTCAACTAGAAGAGGACTAGAATTCACGTGTTTCTCCTACAAATCTTCAAGTATTTTCCTAAGCCACACAATATCCTTCATCGCTTTTGTAGCTACCACATATTATGCCTTTGTTGTGGAATTTGTTGGAACTAATTTTTGTTGTGATCTCCAAGAGATAGCTATTGATATAAGACCCATGAGATAACCTGAAGTTGATACTCCATTTTCCTTATCCTCGCCGAATTTTGGATCAGAATATCTGATCGGGTTGAAGTCATATATATACCTTAGAGTACCTGAGTCCAAAATCTTGAGTTTCTTTCAAGTATTTTAGAACTCTTTTTGCAATAGACCAATGTCCTTCACAAGGCTTTTGCATGAACCTGGAAAGAATTCCAACAACAAATGAAATGTCTGGTCTGGTGGTAGTAGGATAGATAAGACTTCCCACAAGTTGTATATACTTGGTTTCATCCTCAAATTCATTCCATTATTTTGATGTGAGTTTCAAATTCTGTTCCATTGGAGTAGAAATAGGATTGCACTTAGTCATGCCAAACTTGTTCAACAATTCTCCAATGTACTTATTCTGGGAGATGAATATGTACCTTGGATTTTGAATCACTTCAATACCCAAGTAGTAGTGAAGATGTCCCAAATCTATCATCTAAAAGAATTTCTTCAACTCTTTCTTTATGGATACAATGTAGCTCTCATTGTTCCTTGTTATCAACAGATAATCTGCATATACTACAAGATATACAATTGTTTTTCCAACTTTCTTGAAAAACAAAGTTGCATTGTCAACGATGAAATGATTTAAATTCAATTTCAGAATATGCTCAGTCAACTTTTCATACCATGCTCGTTGTGCTTGTTTCAATCCATATAAGGATTTGATGAGATTACATACCTTATATTCTTCTCTCTTCACAACAAATCCTTCTGGTTGAGACATGAACAAATTCTCTTTAAATTCTCCATTCAAAAAAGAAATATTCACATCCATTTGATGAATTCTCCTTCCTTTTTGTGCTGCTATGGAAAATACAGTGCGGATGGTATCCCATTTTGTTTTGGGGAAAAATTCTTCTCATAATCAACAACTTTGTGCAAATATTTTTTCCATAAGCATTGCTTTGTGCTTTTCAAGTAATCCATTTGATCTGTACTTGTTCTTGAATACCACTTGCAACCGAATGGTTTGGTTCCAAATGGAGGATCCACCAACTTCCATGTCCCATTCTTGATGAGAGTATCATATTCCTTCTGCATGGATTCTTTCCATTCATCATGAGAAGTGGCTTATTCAAAGGAATCGGGTTCATGGTTAGTATATAAATTCAACTCACAATCATATGAAACATCCATGTCATGTCATCTACATCATCTAAGTTTGAATTATCTACATTACCTCCATCTTGTCTTGAGCACATTTTGGTTCCTATCTTTCCGGCCTCATCGGGATGAACACTTTCAAGTGTTTTTTTGAGCCATTTTGGTGGACCTTTCTAAGATGGTCCAGGTTCCTCAATTGATTGAGATGGTGTTGAGTTCTCATCAAGCCTTGGCTTTTCAATCCTCTCGATCACATCATCCGCTTGAAATTCAAGTTTTGATGAAGTGGCAGGAAATTCTTCATGAGGGGAAGATGGTGCTTTAAAAGGATATTCCAGAGATTGACCCAAGATAGGGATCCCCCCTTCAATATGTGGAATCTGATCATCAAATTCATGATATGTCTTTATGCGATTCAATATGTCCAGATGATCAAGTTTCCTCTCAATAATTTCATCTTTCTTGGAGGATTCAAGAAATATCACATATCTGGAAAGGATGAATTTCTTGTTTCATTGTAAAGATTATACCCCTTGGTGGTATCCAAGTACCACAACAAGATGCACTTCTGACTCCTTGCATCAAGCTTGTTTCTCTTCTCCCTGGGAATCAAGGCATAGCAGGTGGAACCAAAGGCCCCGAGATGCCTCACTGGAGGAATATAGCCATACCACATTTCGTATGGAGTCTTTTTTTTAGAGCATGAGATAGACACATTTTTTTGATACAAACTGCACATAGATTTGCATCAGCCCAAAACATCAATTTAACATTTTTTTTAAAAATCATGAAACAAACTATATTTAGGAGTGTCTTGTTCATTCATTCGGCCACACCATTATGTTGGGGATTGTATGGAACTATGGTTTGTTGTTTGATCCCATGTTAGTGAAGGTGGCTTTCAAATTCATTAGATGTATATTCTCTTCCATTATCAGTGTGAAGAGAAACAATACAGGACTAAGCTTCATTTTGAATCCACACATGAAAATTTTTAAATGTTTCAAAAGATTGTGATTTTTCTTTCAACGGGTAGACCCAACACATCCTAGTGTAATCATCAATCAAATTCATGATATGATTGTTTCCATTTTCAGAAGGAATAGACATAGGGCCTCACCAATCAAAATGAATCAGTTCATGTTTTCTACATGCTCTGGAAGTAGAATCATGAAAGGGTTGTTTTTTGTGTTTTCCAAGGACACAAACATCACATTTCTTCAATTTCCTAGGAATCGTAGGAAAACTAGAAACACCATTATTTCTCGACAAATGAATATTGTCATAATTAATATGGCCAAATATAGCATGTCATAAAAGACTAGACGACATTATACCTGAGTCATGATGAGAGAGGTATGTAGCAGTTTGTGTATGGGCAGTTGGCCCTTTCAACTTCAACAGTTTTCCATCTTCCATTATGATCATGACAACCATGTTATCATAATCCTTCCTTATTTCAACTTTGCCACCAAACATATGAACAGAGTGGCCTTGTTGTTTCATGTGCACACAGGACAGTAAGTTTCTTTGCAGCTCGGGAAGATAGAGTACATTGTGTAGAAGAAAATATAAAATTCTAGGAAACTTAAGCATGATGGTTCCCATTCTTGAAGGCTTGAGACTTGATATATATACAAAGTACACTATGCCATCTACATTGTCATCGAAGTCTTTGAAGAAATATCTTTGAAATGTCATGTGGGAGGTTTCTCCTATTTCAAGATGATCCAGATTTATGAGCGGAATGAACTGATTAACATACTAAATAAAATAAACATAGAGATATGAAGAATGACACAGATATCCAGTGAACAATATCTTCTATTGAATAAATGAAAATAGGTTAAAACTGTAAAATTGTAGAACTGAAACACTTGCTCGAATGGTAGTAGTTATCTCTAATAAGAGATATGGCTACTATGTGCATCCATCTGAGCAGAATCATTACAATGAGGCTCTAGAGGCATTTTTTATATTACTCGTGAATGACAAAACCTTATACATCCAAAAACCTAACCCTAGGAGGTGAAACGTCAAAAGTCATGTGGGCCCATATGGGTAAGTTGGTACCTCAACTTCCCAGGGTCGTAACTTTTGCATATGACCTCCATTTTAGGCGTGTGATAGCTAATTGGAAAGGTGTTTCAGAGAGCTACACATTATGTCATCAAACTCTGACTTTGTATATAGTTTGACTATGGTGAGCCAAAAAAAACATTGTTTAGGCCTTCAAAACGGAACTGGAATTACAAAAAGATGTGATGACATGAAAACATACAAAATAAGTCAGTTGGATTAGGTGAGAGGCCACCAGTATCCACCTGGAAGATGTGTAGGGATTCAGACATCCCCACAAGTGTATAACCCACAATTACAAATAAGTATAGAAGAAAATGTTGAACTAAAAATGGACAAGAGGATCTAGTTGGAATAGGTGGGTGGCCACCAATATCCACTTGGATCAATCCTCCCCCCTTAGGAAGCAATGGTCTCCATTACATTGAGTTCCCCCATCAGGTGAGGAAATTTCTGTTGGATTTGGCCCTGGGTGAGCCACTTTCCTTGGTGTAGGAGTTGCCATGCCTTAAAAATTTGATAAAGTTGGATCCATTGTTGGCGAGTTCCCTTGACCTATGTGTCCACTATCTGATTAGCGGAGGCTTGTTCCATGCAGTCAGGGTTGAGCTATGTTGGTGTTAGTTGTTCTGCAATCTTTGAGGTGTTCAATAATGGTGGAAAATATGGTTGAAGGAGGTCCACATTGAACACTGGGTGCAGGCCAAGGAAGGGTGGAGTGTTGAGCTTAAAAGCATTTCTACCAACATCTTTGGTGATAGTGTAAGGCCCATAGAGAAGTGGGTGGAGCTTCCGATGGGGCCCTGTGAGATGTTCCTTCTGCAAATGTAACCATAATTTTTTGCCAACCTGGAATTAATGTGGTACCTTGTGTTGATCATGGTGTTGCTTGTACTTAGCATTGGATTTCTACAAAATCTCCTGGACCTGTTGGCGGATGTGCTAAATCCGCTCAATGAATCTAGTGGATTTTTCGATCTCAAATTGAACATAGGAAGAGTCTATCTATGTGGTGGTAAGAGGTAGTGCAACATCAATGGGACCCAAGGGTTGGAATCCCAGTCCCACCTGAAATGGGCTATGGCCTACGGAGCTATAGAGAGCCTTGTTGTAACTGTGTTGAACATAGGGGAGACTCTCATCCCATGTACATGGATGCTTAGAGTTGTACATGCATAGGATGTTCACAATAATTTGATTGACGACCTATGTTTGGTCTTCTATTTGGGGGTGGAAAGAAGTGGGTTTAGTGAGCTTGGTGTCCAACGGTGACCAGAGACACGACCAAAATGTGTTGAGGAACCTATTGCCCCGGTTAGAGATGGTGGTCTTTGGTATCCCAAAATGGACCCACACTCATTTGAAGAAGAGCTTGGAAGTATCTGTCATTGTGATGTTCTTCTTGCAGGCAGTGAGGATGGCCATCTTTGAAAACCGATCAATGACCACAAAGACATAGTCATTGTCATGCTTGGTGGACAGAAGGCCAAGCATGTAATCCATGGATATGGATTCCCAAGGCTTATCGAGAGTAGAAAGAGGGGTGTATAATCCTTACTTCTTGATGGTTGGCTTGGAAATGGAACAAGAAGCGCAAGATATGATATACTTGATGATGTCTTGTCAAAGTTTTGGCCAATAAAAATGTTTCTGAAGAACTACCACAGTTTTCTTCACGCCAAAATGTCCTGCCACCCAACTATAGTGGGCTTCCCAGATCATATTTTCACGCTTTCTTGTAGGAACACAGAGATGTCCCAGATGGCATAATAGTCTGTCCTGAATGTGAAAATTAGTGACAGTCACACCTGTACCCAAGATCTGATAGGTGGTTGTGAAGTCCAGATCTTGCTGATAAAGTTGGGGCCACTCAGATGCCTCATGTCCACAGGAATGGAGCACAGTGGCGAGTGAAGCCATAGGAGGTCGACTGAGACAGTCAAAGACACAATTTGAGATTCATGTATTATACTTGATGTTGAGATGGAATTTTTGCAGGTAGGTGGATCACTTCTGATGGTAGTCGTTCTGCAATTTCCCCTGTGTCTGTATGAACTGCAGAGGCTTGTGATCAGTGTGGATGATTGTCTCCTTTCCCAGAATGTAATTTTTCCATTGAAAATGATCTTATACAATGGAATACATTTCCTTGTCATAGGTAGGGTATTTTAGGACAGTATCTGAGAGTGTCTCACTGTGGTATGCCACTGAATGACCATGTTGAGTGAGGATTGTCCCTATAACATAGTCATATGCATCAGTATCAATATCAAATGGTTGTTGCAGATCAGGAAAGGAGAGTACTGGAGTTGAGCACAAGCGATGCTTCAAATCGTCAAATTCTCTTTGTTGTTCCTTCCCCCACACACAATTTTCCCTACAACTGCCCTCGGTCACCTGGATAAGGGCCCATGCAATATGGGAGAATCCTAACACTAACCATCGGTAGAAGTTGGCCAGTCCCAAGAAGCTTCGAAGCTAGGTTAGTGTGGTCGAGGTTGGCCAGTCACAGATGACTTAGATCTTAGTTGGATCAAAATGTACCCCATTCTCATCAACAATGTATCCCAAGTATTGGACCCTGTTCATTCCAAAGGAGAATTTTTCCAAGTTGGCATATAGCTTGTGTTGTCACAGAGTGCTCAAAACTTGTTGACTATGTCGCATGTGCTCTTCCCAAGTTATGTTGAAGATGAGGATGTCATCTAAATATACCACCACAAAGGAGTTGGTGAAGGGTCTCAATACATCATCCATCAACCTCATAAAAGTGGATGGTGCATTTATTAAGCCAAAGGGCATGACCAACCATTCGAAAAGACCTTCTTTAGATTTGAAGGTTTTCTTCCATACATCAGTTGGATTGATGGGAACCTAGTGGTAGCCAGACTTTAGATCAATCTTGTTGAAGAAATTTTCCCCCTTGAGGTGGTCAAGAAGGTCATCAATCCTGGGAATTGGGTGTCGATTCGTGACTTTGATCTTGTTCAAGGCTATGTAATCAATGCAGAGTCGCCAAGTCTCGTCCTTCTTCTGCACCAGTACAATCGAGCTTCTGTAGGTGGAGGAGTTGGGTCTGATGTGCCCCTTTTGAAGAAGCTCTTGGATATGACACATGATTTCATCATTCTCCATCGGTGAGGGACAATAGACTGTTCCATTAGGTAGAGGTGCATCGAGGCTCATATCAATTAGATGCTTGACTTGGTAGTGTGTCGGTACCCCAGTGGGTGAGGAGAAGATGTCTCTGTATTCTTCCATTATCCTGTACACTTGCTTCTGCTGCAAAGGGAGGCTTTTTGTAAAGGCCACAGATGTGGTGAAAACCTTCTTCTAACTATGAGCACAGATCACAAAGAAGACGAACTTCCCAGTCTGTGAAATGACCTTACTACATTACTTAGCAGAGATTAAAGAAATAGCAGTAGGCGGCACTACCTCTGATATCATGTACAATTGTCTACCCAAAGTAATAATAACACTATGGGGTCTAGACTCATTCACAACATGATGCTTCCCCAAATATGGTTGTCCTAAAAGAACATCACAAACTTTAAGGGGATTAATATCACACAATACCTCATCTTTGAAAGGCTTGATGTCGTAGGGAAAATGGAATTGTTGGCTAACACATAGATCTCTTCCTTGGCGAATCTAGCCGATGGTGTAGGGTTGTGGGTGCAATGTCCTTGGCAGGTCCATCCGCTTGATGACCTCTGTTGAAATCAAATTATTCTGATTGTCGCTATCGAAAATGAAATGTAGCGGAGCCCCCTTAACCCACAACTGTGAGTGAAAGAGGCGTTCCCCTTCCTCTGGTTCTTCTAGTTCGCTTGGATGGACTTTGGTGGTAGCGACAGTGGGGGACGGCCTCGAGGAGTGAAAAAGTAATATTTTCCCGATCAGAAAAATTGTGGACCAAAAAATACCCTTTGAGCAGATTCAACCACTTATCTACAGCATTTGCATCTATCAGCCCTTCAAATAATGGAATATCAAAATTTACATGTACCTTGAAGAGGGTTGCATGGCCACTTGATGAAGATGCTTCTCCTGTGGGCATTCGTTGAAGGATCTGTGCAAAGTTGTCCATCATTTCGTTCCTTTGTCGTGTGAGGGCTTCCTCAGGCAACCTTTTAATAGGATCTCCTTCTCCATCATCTTTCTTTTCATCCCCCATGGATTTTTTTCGGGCCCAACATGACTGATCTTGCAACGAATCGATTGGTTCAAGTCCCAACTTCTTGTACCCAGATCTTTTCAAGGACATGCACAAAGAAAAATAAATGAAGAGCGGACCGCTCTAATACCAATGATCCAGATTTAGGAGTGGAATGAACTGATTAATAGACTGAATACAATAAACACATAGATATGAAGAATAACACAAATATCCAGTGAATAATATCTTCTATTGAATAAATGAAAATAGGCTGAAACTGTAAAACTGTAGAACTAAAACACTTGCTCGAATGGTGGTAGTTATCTCTGAGAAGAGATGTTGTTGCTACGTGTATCTGTCTTAGAATAATCATTACAATGAGGCTCTAGAGACCTTTTTGATATTACTTGTGAATTCCAAAACCCTAGACATCCAAAAACCTAACCTTAGGAGGTGAAACATCAAAAGTCAAGTGGGCCCCTATGGGTAAGTTGGTACCTCAACTTCCCGTGGTCGTAACTTTTGCATACGACCTTTGTTTTAGGCGTGTGATAGCCTATTGGAAAGGTCTTTTAGAGAGCTACACATTCTATTGTCAAACTCTAACTTCGTTGACAATTTGACTGTGGCAAGCAAAAACAACATTGTTTAGGGCTTCAAAATGGCCCTGGAAGTACAACAAGATGTGTTGACATGAAAACATACAAAATAAGCCAGTTGGATTAGGTGAGAGGCCACCAGTATCCACCTAGAAGATGTGTAGGGATTCAAACATCCCCAGAAGTGTAGAACTCACAATTACAAAGAAGTACAGAAGAAAGTGTTGAACTAAAAACGGATAAGAGGAGCCAGTTGGAATAGGTGGGTGGCCACCAATATCCACGTGGATCACAAGAATCCATGCATCTCCCCAAGAAGCAAATGACGTATTATAGAGATCTTCACTTACTCTTATATTTCAATGGGAAACAATATAATGAATAGGTGTTTTATCTTTTGTTGGTATTGAAGTTATATCTTTGTCTTCTTTCTAACTCTGTCTTTTTCTTTGATCTTCTTCCATGGAACTCTACATTTGGTGGCTTCATGTGACCCATTCATTCTGCAACGATTACAATGAAGGTCATATTTTTCACAGGGATTACGACAACCCTCTTTTCCTATGAGATTCTTCTTTCTGTGTCTTCTCTTACTACCTCCACGTTGTCCATCAAATGAAGTGCTTCCAAAACCCATGGTTCCAAATGGAGAGGATGTAGAAAGTGCACCAAGGACCGGTACTAAATCCAAAAGGGGGGATTAAGCCAAATATATATATCAAATACATATGCTCAAGTCCATCTCTCAAAGCTCCAATCCAAGCTCTCACAGTTCAAAGCTTGTGCATTCGAAACAATTCAAATGACAGTTATAGAACAAGTCGAATGACAACTATAGATTCCTCCAGCAAGAATGGTCGTTGTTCCAACCTTCTCTCATGGTCATGGAGACCTGGACGCAAACCCTGGGAGTAAAAAAATGGTGTAGAGTTAAAATCGAGGGGAAAGTGCCTTAGAGTTAAAGATAGGAAACCTTTGGATTTATATCATTCTCCACCATATGAGTTTGGTCGCGATCAAATAAGTTGGTGATCAACTAAGAACACAAAAATTCCACTCTCATCCAAGAACACAAAAATTCCACTTGTGTGAGAATAATCGATAGCTTTGGGTTAAGTAGTGTGAGTGGAGGTGTGAATGAAAAGGTTACTAATGATTCTCCATGCCAAAGGTTTAACTCTCTAAATTTGAAGCAAAATGTTGGTCCTGAAGGGAATTCAAAATTGGATGGATTGACACCAAATGAAAAGAGTGGTCTTTTAACACAAATATCAGTGGAGATGAGATTGATCTCTTGTATAGGGAACCCACTTTCATTTTCTTTGTTGCAATAAACGTGAGAGAAATGAAAATCCTGGATGTTGTGGGAGATAGATCTTAAATAACTAAACTGAACATCGTTTTAATGGCTAAATGGTGTGTGAGTTGTGTTCTGGTCATACCTTATGCAAAGAAATACCAACAGATGTAGCCCATGAAAACTGAGATACTAGGAGAGGTCACATAGGGTTGGAACCTATCCAAGTAGATAATCAAGGGAGAACAGATAGTTTTAGCAGTCAAGGATTGTCCTACCAGCCCAAAAATTGCATAGAGAAATAGCACATTGTTACTATGCACAGAAATTGGGTTTACATGAAATTAGGGTTTGTGTGGTCATGAGGAATGGAATGATACCAAAGAGATGATTGGGCGCGCAACACAAGAGGTAGTTGGATATAGGTGCTCAATGCATGCGGGAGACAGAGAGGTGAAGTAGGATTAGTGTTGCAGAGAATAGACCAGAGCGCAAAGGGAAAAGAGACAGGCAGGTCAACAGAGGCGTTTTTTGTTCGCTCAGGGAAAGGAAACGCCGAGAGAATAATTAATTGAGTTAACGTAGCTTTGATACCACTATCAAGCCAGGGATGGTAGAAAGTAACTCCACACTTGAAGATTTGCATTAACATGATAGGAGCATAAATACAACAATAAATGATTTTTGGTCTTCTATAACTGAAGACGTTTCCTATCACCTACGACACTTTATATTTACAATATTATTACAAGTAACACAATCCCAACGATTATGTGTCTAACACTACATTCCTCACTAATTTCTCACCCTTTTTCTATTTCTTGTGTCCAACCATAAGGGAGGCTTGTTG
>ML842565.1:0-11476 GCA_009831015.1 Picea engelmannii
ATAAACCTTCTGTAATAACCAGCTAGAACCATAAAGAATATGACTTCTGTCACATTCTTTGGTGCTGAACATTCTCTGATGGCCTCAATCTTCTTAGGATCTACAACTATCCCATCCTCTAAAATAATATGCCCCAAGTAATGGATCCGTTTTTTATCAAACAAACATTTTCTCAACTTGGCATACAGTTGATGCACTCTTAGCACTTGCAACACCATCCTCAGATGTTGTTCATGCTCTTCCTCCGACTTGGAATACACTAGAATGTCATCCAGGAAGACTACGACAAACTTTTCTAGATAGTCCTTGAATACACTATTCATCTTTCACATAAAAACAACAGGTGTGTTTGACATCCCAAATGACACCACCATGAACTCATAATGACCATACCTTGTTTTAAAGGTGGTCTTGCTGATGTCTTCATCCTTTATCTTTACCTGGTGATATCTTGACCTGAGGTCTATCTTTGAAAATATCTTCGCATCCTTCAACTGAGCAAAGAGGTCATCAATCCTCGACAAAGGATATTTGTTCTTTACAATTACTTTGTTCAATTGTCTGAAATCAATACACAATCTCAGTGTCGCATCCTTCTTCTTCACGAACAGGAATGGGGCTCCCCAAGGTGACACACTTGGGCGTATATACCCCTTCCTCAGAAGCTCCTCAAGCTGCAATTGCAGTTCTTTAAGCTCTGGCATACTCATTCTGTAATGATATTTTGACACTGGAGCAGCTCCAGGCATCAAGTTTATAGAGAAGTCAATATCTCTTTTCGGAGGTAGTTCGGGTACCCCCTAAAATACATCTTCAAACTCCTTTAGTACCGCATGATATCCAATCTTTTAGACCTCATCCTTAGATGCTTCCTCCACATGGGCTGCAAATAATTGACATTCTTTCCTGTAGCACTTCTTCAGTTGGATTGTTGAGATTTCTATGACAGCGACAACTTTAGGAATTCCTTGGACTATTTTCCGATTCCCCTCCTCATACAGGCAAGTGAATGCCTAGTTCTGATAGTCCAAGATGGTATGGTGTTGGTCCAACCAGTCCATCCCAATTAGACAGTCAGAAGAACCTAAATGCAGAATCTTCAATTCAACCTTTGTGCTCAGTCCATTCATGTCCATTGGACAAAACTTAACTAACTTAGTGACTTTTCTCTTGGTTCTTATAGCCAGCTGCACTAACCAAGACTTTTCATGTTTGCTTCTCGACAAATGCAAACTTTCCACCACTCTAGGATCTATATAACTATGGCTAGCCCTTGAATCAATTACAATAGTGAAGGGATGGTTATTGATCATACCTTCCACTTTAATCATGTGTGACTGATATTCAAATTACTTGTTGTCCAGGGATGCATAGATCCTTGTCATTCTACTGCCCATGTCTTCCATTGTTTCAACTTGCTGAACATTATGGATATCTCTCACTTTGCCATTTTTATGGGGACAATCTCTGTACTTGTGGTTCCCTTGACAACCCTAACACTGAATGGGCATTTGTCTTGGCCTTTGTTCCCCTATGTCAACCATTCTTGGCTCTCTAAACGATGGCTATCCTTGAGGATTGTTTCTAAAAAAGGGTAGCCTAGTTCCCTTCTTCCTCTGATCCATGTGGAATTTCTTCTTGTCTTCCCAAGCCTTCCAGAAGGTAGGCTTTTGTATTTGCTGCTCATATAAGATTTTTCTCTTATTATCGTTTCTTCCATGGTCTTAGGGTCATCATACTGGATCTTGTCACCAATGGAAGGTGGCAGTCCACTCAGATACCTTTGAATCTTGATAGTCTCATCCTTGATGAACAAAACATACTTCAGTAATTCCAAAAACCTTCATTCATACTCATCAATGGTCATGCTACCGAGCTTGATTTCAAAGAACTCTTTCATCTTTCTGTCATAATATCTCTTAGTCAAGTATTTCTTTTCAAAATACTTTTTGAATTATTTCCAAGAGATATCCTTCTCTCTAATGTGCAACACCTACACAAGCTGATCCCACCACATGGATGCCTTTCCTTTCAGTTGATACATTGCAATTCTTCCTTCTGCATGAGAGGAATAATTCTATAGTTGGAAATATTTCCTCATGCCAAGCAACCATGTTTCAACATCTTCATCCTTCTTATGTTCTCCATCAAATGTAGGAGGCTTAATCTTGTTCATTTCTCCCTTCAGTTCATCCACTCCAGATCTCCTATGATTTCTGGTAGGATATGGGCTTGAACTACTGTGTGCCCTCCTCTTAGAGTGACCTTGGGAGTGATGATGGTGTCTACCAACACTCCTTGATCTTCTTCCCTCAGAAGTCTGGTGACTCCTTATTTTGCTCGAGTCTCTCTCCTTGTCCAACTTCTTTTCTATTCTCTCCAGACTCTTCATCAACTTTAAGTTGAATTCTCCATGTTGTTCCTTAGCTTTCATGAGATTTCTTCTATCTGCTCGGTGAGTTTGGTCATCTTTCTGCAATCTTTCATTGATTTTCATCATATTCCCTTCCTTATCTATCTCTTCTCCATGCCCATTGGAGTTTGACCCTTCAACTCCCAAATGAACATCCATTCCTTTTGCTTCATTCTCTGAACTGGAAGCATTACGTGTCTCCTCCGTTTCCTGCACTCAGTGGCAAATCTATTTGGTTATGGCACTCATTAAAGTTCTACAACACAATGTGCAGACAACCAGAATTTGGTAGGTCATCATTCCTTAACAAATCCCACAACATTCATAAAAAATCTGATTCAATAAAACGTTCAGTTTTCATTCTCTGTGATTCTCGTTCAATCAATAATTCTTGAAGATTTCTTCTTTCAAAGCTCTTCTCTACTAATTTTTTGTGCACTAACCCATTTCGCTCAGTTCCCCAACCCACGCGACCATGGGTCGTGACCAAGCGCTAAATCAATAAGCGCGCACTTGGGCCTTCGACATTCGACTTCGAAAGATTTCCAAGAATAACACAATAGTCACTCAAAGTTCTGAGTTACCGAGCTCACACAGTAGGGTGGATCAACGCTCCACGTCTACCCAACATCCTACGACTGACACTCATTGTGGAACCTCAGGCGTCTGAGTTTTGGGACTTCAGGACTTCGGAAGATTTCACATCCGCACACCCCAAATCATTAATCTTTGAACACTTCCACATCACCTTAGGTGACGTTATTACGGTACATCACTTAATGTTTTTCCAATTGCAGGGGCATGCAATGGTGGTTTGGAGTAACCCACCTTTCATCCCACAATTCTCTTGACGTTGACACGTATCCCCTCAGTGAAACCGCGGTTTGGATTGCGAGACTGCCCCGGGGAATCAACTTCCGTGCAACTTGGGTCCCCGCAATGTCTCCTTGTCGTTGATCTTGATGTATTGTGAACAATGCCATTGTGGGTCCTCCGACCTTTAACTATGTTACGTAACCTCAGGCCCCACTAACCCTGCTCACATAGGATGCTACATGGTGGAACACTAGCAACTGATACGTGGCCTATTCAAATGGGTGACACTCGTCACATTCCAAATGCCATCTCAACATTCCACGGGTTCTAAACTCACTGACACATGGCACACATATTATGTGTCCACCTCACCTCCAGATGATGTCATCATGACTCACCACTTCGGCTCTTTGGGCTTCGGGAGTTTCAACTCCTCTACATTCACTTTTTCCCGGAGCACTTTCTCCCGGAGTTCACGATCTATCGACGTGTGTCCTCCTTCACGATCAACGTATATGAGTGACTTCGACACTTCAGCCTTCAGGAGTTTCAACTCACAACACTTTCCTCCTCACAGAGCACTTCCACCCGAAGTACATGATCTTTTGACGTGTGTCCTTCGCAACGGACGGTTGCGATCTACTTCAGGACTTCGGGAGTTTGTCACACTCCACACTAGAAATCCTCTGAAGTGATTTTATTTTGCCTTCTTGGACATGGATATAATGGCCAGGTTCTTTTCCTATGATCTATGGTGTAGATCTCCTTCAGAAGTTTATGCTTCAGCGCATTCCACTTCTCCCGACTGCCGAACTCCGAAAGGCTTCCAGGATAACCCTCCTGCACCTTTTCCGGATCTAACGGTTGTAAAGGAATTTCCTTTTTCCCAAACAGATCCTACGGGTCCAACAACCCAAGTGTTGAGCACTCTCTTTGTGTGGTCAAATATCATGTCGGTTGTGGTTTTATTCTACCACTACTCCTCTTGAGCTTCGAAACACGACCAAGTAACCCCTTGGCACTTGGAAACATTCTAAGGTTCAAAATCGGTTCCATCCGAAAACCATTTCCACTCGAAACCTTGGGTCCAAAGACCACTTATCCGACCCATTCGACTCTGATACCATATTGTGACATCCCTAACCATCAACCCCACTGTCGGGCAACACTACTACGCGAAAACATTCTCATACTTATATATATAACATGCATCATATCAAATTAACACATTTAACTAAAAAATACAGATTAATCATAGGATTACTACTAACATGCATAAATAATGGAATTAATAGTAAATATCATTGCAACGAAATTCATGACAATATTACAAACATCACAGACATGCATTTTAGTTGAAATTAAAATACATAATTATGCTTATCTTAGAAACTATAATAACTCCACCAACCACATGAAAACCTTCCATGAACCTCCCAACCTTAGACCACGCTGCTCATCATGCTCAGTAGTGGGTCACCCCCAAGCTGGGACTAAGCTCCACCCAAGGCAAGGGAATCCTAGACTAGGCTGAGGTTATAGGAAAACTGCACAGTGCAACCAAAAGGATTATCTCCAGGAGCCTTCTTACGCCCATTACTCACAGACTCTCATTCCCCACATGCATGTTCCACCTGGGAGTATACACCTTCACAAGAATAGTCCATCGATGCTTCACCTCCCTCTATGGGTCTCGACAATAGACCAAATCAGGAATTCTCATAGCTCCATAGTTGGTGTTGGACTCTCTCTGGAAGAAAACCATTTCCTAGTAGACTCTCTCACCTAGAAAGAGTTGCTCACAGGCCTGACAACCTGCCTCTTCTACCACGGGTCTGACAACCTGGTTCTTCAACCAGTTTTCATCTTAATTCCCATAAGTTAAGGATAAAAACAACAACATCAACTTTCGGTTAGCTCACGGGTGATGAAAACAACAAGAAAATTGGGTGTGGACGTCCAAAAAATGGCAACAGGCCACTAAGACACAACATGGTTCAAGTAACACCGGTTTCAGGATGCGTGACAAGAAAGCCACGCAGAGGTCAAACACAGACTCAACGGTTCAGACAGAGGGTGTATCGAATTCTCAAGAAAACATCACAGGCTTCTGATTTCAGAGCTGCGTGAGGGTATGCATGCAGAGATCAGACGCAGAAGTAACACTAGTCAGACAGTGGACACAATAATGGAGGATGAACCCCCATCACAGCTCAAATATTGAGTTAAATTTCATTTGGTTGGGTTGATACATGTCACCCATGAAGCTGCATGCCCTCCATCAAGTATGTGTTCCCTTTTTTGCACACGTTGGAGTTGCATGTGTTGCCTCTTCCAAAACTTAGGATAAAAACATGTCTGTCACACATCTTGGGAATAATAATAAATTATTATTCCCAAGGACTTAAGCCCCTAAGCTTAACCCCTTTTTCCAACCTTTTAGCCCCCTTTCCCTTACCCACCTTGTGGAAGCTTAGTCCCCCATCACTCTTTCTTCGTGGTTGGTCTGCATGCAACGATGTTTAATCTTTATTAATGTTCTGCATAATTACATATACAAAAATAGTCTCCTTGCCTTTAACACTTAGGCTCTTCGACCTAATAAACACATAAGCCCACCAACTTATCAATACTCGACTCACCAACCTACAAAACATGATTTACAATTCATAAACATGATTTACAATTCATAATATAACTTGGGCACTACCGGGGGATATTACAAGTAGAAGGTAAAATAGGAGGGTTAGATATGGCTACTGGAGTTTTAAAAGTAGAATGATATGAGTGACCAGAAGTACTTGGTACAACAATAGAAAAACTCCCTTGAGAATCTTTTTACTTCTTGATTAACTTCTCTGGGTCAGCTTCGGGTGTAGTCAGAGGTAGTTGTGGAGTTGACCTCATGTGTCTGCCTTTAGGAGCCACAACTGAAACAATGGAGTCGCCAGGTGCAAGCTACGATCTTCAATGTACTGATTTATAATGCACCTTCAGAATCAATAAGCTTTGTCCTTCAATCCCAGGGAAATGTCTTCAATTCGTTCCCCGACAATGACGCCAAGAATGTTAGCACTAGGAATCACCCTCAGATTAGAGAGAGGATAAGCCAAGTACCCATCATATTATGTGTAAATGTAAATGAGTGTTTAAAAGGTCAAATGGACAAGACTCGGGATAATAATGTTTTAACTCAGAAATATGGGCTAGAATGCACAAGCAATTGAGGTCTTGATCAACTTCAGTTAATGAATGGGAGTAAAAGTGAATAGAAGGAAGACTTTGGTGAGGAAAATGTAGAGGTCTGTTATGGACATCTGGTCTTCAAGCAACCTAAGGAGGAAAAAATCAAACATAAGATCTTCTTGAATTCAAAGTTTAAAGAATACTGAAGAACATCATAGCAGTACTATAATCAAACATTCATCATAATACAACTATAACAATCTCATGTGAATTATTCAATCTTGAAAACATCAGTATAAGAGGCAACAAGATGGAATAAGAGAAACTGACTTATATTAATAAAAATTTCTCAAGTCTAGTACATAACCAAAGAACCAATATGCTTAATCAAAATATTACAATAAGGGAGCCCAACTCAACCATTCGAACCCCCTTAATCATTTAGAAAATGTATTTATAACAAAAAGGGAAGGCAACTGCTCGAGGTGCGAGCTGGCCTTCCCCCCATAGGATTCTCCAAATTAGTTACTCAATCTAACACCTATGCTAACAACTATTTAACAAACTACTATAAAAAAGGAAACATGTTGGCAACCAATCCAACAAGATTTAAATGACGTTGTCTCCCTTGATGCACATTCCTTTCCATGCCAAGTGTCCTCCAGGGGTGTATGTTGTCACCATTCTTCAATCTATGATCCTCTCTCTTCTCCACCTCATCAACCACCCACAAGAGTGATGAATTTGAACTCCTTGATTCTAGGTGTCAGTTTGTAGCGCCATTTAGTAGCGCGTTGGGTAGCGAGTTCTTTAGCGCTCTTGAAAAATACCTCTACACATTTCGTAGCGTCGATCCTGTTGTGGAATTTCGTAGTGTCCATATTGAATTAGCCTCTGTGAAATTGGTAGTGCCACACCTCAAAAACCTCTGCAGAATGGGTAGTGCCATCGTTGAAATGATCCTGCAGAATTGGTAGTGCCCATCATCAAAACAAATATGTGAATTTGGTAGCCCCATTGTGACACAGTCCTACGGAATTTGTAGTGCCACCTTTAAGTTCATCTTAGGATATTTGGTAGCATTCTGCAGAGATGGTAGTGCTACTGTGTACTTTGGCTAGGAGCTTTCGTAGCACTTTAGGTAGAAAAATGGTAGGACATGCTATATAGATGATTCTGCGGCACCATGATGCTACAAAATGTCTGTTCTCTTTCTGTATGATGAGACTAATCCTTTGGAGAGCGCAAATAACTTTGATTTGATAGGTTATAAGAATGTATATTCCTTTATAGGTGGCAAAAAGTATACATCCTTTATCACTTACTCTTGCAAAAAGAGGCCATTCTAAAAATTGGAGCTTATATCCCCCAATTATTTCATCAACCTAACACTCCTCCTTGTTGAAGGAGAGCTTCCTTCTAACACAACAACATGTTTTTCTTTTGCAGGGGTGGTCTTCTTGACTTTAGGTGTGATACTCTTCAATACTTTTTCCTCTCTTTTAATTGTAGCTTCTACCAGAACATTTAAATTCCTCTGGGCCAATTCATCCTTGAAGTGTTGCAATTATGCCTTGAGTTTTCTATTTTGAGACTGAAAGACTCTATTTTTCCTGTAAAGGTTCTTAAGTTGCTTATGGAGAGGTTGGGCTCTTCTTGCTGCAAATATTTCTAAATCAAGGGTGTTGCTATACATATCCATAATTTCCTCCATCTTAATTCTTTCAGATAAACCTTCTGCTTTCAAACAAGCAACCTCCCTCCTAGCCTCCCTGAGTTGTCTAATCAATCTTTTGAAGGTGTGATTGCTAGGTGGAGTGTTGATGTTGATAACCTCAACAAGCTTCTTCATGGATTCACCTTCATATTTTGCTGCATAGGGGCTCTGTCTATCACCTCAATAGGCTTCTCAATGCCTTTGCCCTTATCTTTCTTTTTCTTTAGAATTGAAACCTTGGGTAGGACTTGTGCTTCAACAACCTCCTTAAGAGCTGATGATCTAGTGAAAGGTTTCTTGATATTTATGCTAGTTGTTGGAGAAGGTGAAGAGAAATGAAATTTTCTTCCCTTCTTGGTTGTGGATTTAGTGGATGAAGGGACCTCTTCCAATTCTGGTGCAGGAGGAGGTGAGAAGTCTCTATGTGGAGAATGATAAGCCTCCCTCTTTAATTCTTCAATTTCCTTGATGGCCTCTTGGTCTTGAATAGGGGCTTTTCTCTTTCTTTTCATGCTTGTTCCTACTGGAGCAACACTAGTATATGGTAAAGGACTTTGCATCTTTGAATGAGGAGTTAAATCTATGTCCAAATTCATATGATAAGAAACAATGAATTGTTCCCAAGAAATGTTCCTCTTCTTCAATTCTTCCAAGACCAACATCCCGATCAATCCAGAGTGAAAGACACTAGTGTCCACAGCCTTGGACTTGGCTTGGACTCTATCAGAAATTTTCCCCATGATCCTCGACAAGTAGAAAGGGATATTCATTTCATATTTACCAGTGAAATGAAGCAAAATCCTTATATGGTACTGGTATAACATATTAAACCTTCCCTCACATGTAGAGTATCTTTGGATGATCTTCAACATCTTGTCAAAATCTTCAACTAGATGACTTCTAGGCACTCCCTTGGAAAAGTTGTATGTCTGATAATTTGGTTTGAGGAAGTCCTTGGAGAAGGCAACATTTAAGGTCGTGGATTTAAACCACTTCTCACCAGTATTAGGAATCCATGTGGTTGCTGCAATGGAGGCTTCAGACACCTCAAACTCAAGGTCTCTTACCTTAGTCTTAAGGCCATCAAAATGTAAGGAAAATTTCCTTGCTACTTCAGGATGTCCCCTCTGCATGTTTTGGAAAAAAGAGAGGTATCCCACCCATTGGAAAACTTCCCTAACCATTGGCTCTGCATCAAATAGATGCATGTCTGAGGGTTCAATTCTAACCACAGTTCCTCCCTTGTGAGATTTCTTCTTCTGAGGTGTCTCCATGGGTAAAGACAACAGGTCAAAGGTTATGGTATAGTGAAGGCTAAGGGAGAAAATAGAGGCAAAATTCAATGGGAAAATGGCAGTGAATAATGATTTCTCTCTCCTAAGATTCTCCTCTAACTCACCTTGTTTTGAAATAACACTGTTTTGATGGCTTTTAAAAGGTAGGAAGTGAAATTTCCTCTCCCCTTACTGTCTGTAGATCTCAAGATGAAGAGTGATGATATAGTGAAAGTAAAAACTGTTGCGAGTCTTTAAATGCCGACAAGTAACACTCCAATCAAAACAAAATATAGAGTAGGGAAAATAGGGGAAATGTAGCGAGGTTTTGACAGTGTTTTTCGGTAGTGCAGTGCGCACACAAGGAATAGGTTTTTGCGCGGTCACTGAAAAATCAAGAGAAGAATGAATTGGCATCTTTGATAGATGGAAACCAGGTGAAAATGGTTGCAATTTTGTGATAGGGAAATTATGGATGCAGAGGGATGAAGGAGGGAGTATTTTATAGCATCGATCACTACCAAAACTCAGGCAAGGGATATCCTAGGAATTTATTATGCAATAGAGGGAGCTCACAGAATACCTGGAGGAGTAATTGAAATTTTGAGGTTCTGCAACCGATTAGGAGACCACCATGACCACCTCAACTTCCAAATCAGGCTTAGCAGTCGATCCCAGAGCGCTGCTTGCAAATGGTCTGAACTAGCGGTTTCAGTAGCGCCGAGTTTGAGAAAATTAAAATCTCTGAAACCATTAGCAAACTCATTAAAACCAAATCTTAGAATCCATCTTTTAACGAACCATGGTGTTGAAAACAAGGTAGATCACGATCTCAATGAATAATGACAGATCATGGCAAGGAAAAAGGACAAGGAGTGCGCTACGAAAACTCCTAATGAGTTGGTAGCGCCCTTTTTCAAAAAAATGATTTGACCCACCTTTAATCAGACATAGTGACAACATGGAAAGGATAAAATGTATGAGTGAAAAGAGTGACATGTCAAGTCATGAGGGTCATGGGATAGTTTATGCTTGGTGTCAAGTCATGAAGTGAGTCAAATCCATAAGCCATAAAATGAACCTAAGCTTAAAATCTATATGAGGGCCAAAAATGAGCCAAAACCCAAGTCTTTATTTGTTCAAGCTAACCTAAGAAAATCACACAAAGAAAAATAAAGCAAATTTGAAGTCTAAAGGCTAAAAATTTAAACCTAAGGGATAAAAGACCCAAGACAACTTAGTGTGATAAAACACTGCATGTTAAAATCCTAATTCCTCATGTTCCTCATCAAAATTCATGGAATTATCATCCATTGGCTCGTGCTTGTCCCTCTGATTGATTTCCTCCTCCTGCTTTATATTCTCATTTTTTTTTGCATCTCTTTACTTTTGCACTTTTTTTTTTTTTTTTTTAAATATTGCAACTCAACATAATGAAAGGTTGATTTTTAGCATTGAGAACATGAGAGAATTAGCTACACCACTAGGGAAATTCATGAAATCCATTCACAATCCAATGGATTATAACATGAAAGATTAAGTAACCATCATAAACATTCCAAGTTGTGATATAAAAAACACCTCCTTTAGATTATAACTCCTTGTAAGGTGCATGTCCATCCACTTGGAAATCATATACTGTAATAGACATTGCCCTTCCATTGTGACAAATTCGGTGGGAAATGATGATTAAACCCATGGTTGAGCGCTCTGAAAGTGATCGAATGTGATGGTCTTAAATTTCGAGGTAATATGAACCTGATTTAGAGCCATAAAAATGGAACTCTGGAAAAAAAAAATTACATGGTGTCAATTAATTACTATAAAAACATAGATTATTCTTAACCCTAGATATATCAAGCATTAAGATGGATCAAATCCATTGAGGTGTAATTTTTTTGATCATTTAAGATGGATCTAGGTTGACCATTGTCTCTTTTAACTCTGTAATAGTCAGAACTCACAACTTATGTAGATATAGATACAATTTTGATTATTGTTAAGATAATTATATTTGCATTGTAATAATATTTCTATGCAAATAACATATCTAAATCTCTTTCTCACATA
>ML842565.1:12448-51953 GCA_009831015.1 Picea engelmannii
TGAGGAAAAACATTTTTATGATATGTTGAAAGTGACAATAGCTAAGGAGTGTGACACAATTCACCCTTATGGAGTCATGGTCAGGCTAGAGGGTGACCAGGACAAGTGATCGTGGATGTTCTGTTTCTACAGTTGGGTGGAACGTGGCTATTCCATTTGTTTCCCAGCATCGATACTCAGATATGTATCTCAACTATGTTCTTTTATGTGTGATGTAATATTGTTGATGTTATATTGTTGATATTATGCAGTTGATGCCATGCTTTATATTACTATACTCATGAGTAGAATCTGTTTAAGTGGACTGTATAACCATAATAGTTTGGGGTTTGCCACTGTGTAAAAATACTTGTAGTGGTGTTTTTATCAAAGTTAAGCGTGCGTGCGAACACACACACACACACACACACATTACATACAATAGGTCGTTGACTAATATTTTCCAGTTTCGGTTTTTCATAGACCCAAGAAATCCATAGCTAGTCTAAACGGATATTTAAAAGACCACATAAAATTGTATGCAAGTGATCTCATGGACTGGTGGAAGAGATATGGAACCCGAATACCTTTTTTGGATAGGACGCTTACTTCACCAAGTGCACTATATTTTCTTCCAACCTCTAAATGAGGCATACAATAGCATTAGTATCTTACTAATGTGCAAACCATTAAAGAATGAGATAAATAAAAGAATCAAAGTATACTTATCTTGGATCTCAATTTCATATCAGAGTACCCTTGTTGCCTTGCGAAATAGTCGACCCAAGTCAGAGGAAGGGGAGTGGGTGTGTAACTCATCTGATGGGTTCCTTCGCAAGACAAAGGGACCCATCATCAGTTGACATACACGAGAAATTAATTTAATTGCAAAAGTAATAAGAATAAAAAAAACTTCTAAATTAAGTTATGTAGCTTGATATCCCGTAGTTTATAAAATACAAAGAGAATATATACAAAAGAAATACAGACTGTAATCAAGAGAAGGGTGTTAATAATTCTGTAATTATTACTTCGAAGCAATTTCCAAAAAAACCCTTACGGAGAGCCAAAAGAATACAGTGGTGAGGATAATAATTAAAACATGAATAATCTTTCATAATACACAGATGGAGCTTTAGACAGGGATGATTCTTGTGACAAGGAAGTATGAAATTAAGAATTAATTTACAGAGATATAAGGATGTGAACTGAGTAATAATCTAATCCGTAAGTTAAAGTTTTAAATTACGCAAAACGTATTAAAATCCCTCCGAGTTTCTGGCCTTGGCGTTCACCAAGGATATGGAACTGCATGCATGTATCGGTCATAGACTATAATGAAAAAACAAGACCTTGTCTTTACAACCATAATTAGCAAAGGTGAGGATTCTTAATTTTATGTGGACGGATTTGAACAATAGTGAAGGATAGAGTATGTTATTGAATGGTTGTGGGTGTTTTAATAGTGACAAAGAACATTTTTCTTCTCGACAAAGATATTCTATAACCACTGAATACATACAAAGGGGCATTATTGCTATTTTCAATTAACAAGGGATTTTTACCATGCCATTTAAAAACACAGAGTATCATTATGAATTTTACATATAGAGTTCAAATTAATCGAAGTCTGTAACAAATCCTTTAAGTGTGAAGCTTTGAGGATTTTAGCTGAATGGCAAAATGCAAGTATAAGTCTATTTGGCTATGAATTTACACAGGGTCTGTCTGATAGGCCTCTAAAACTGACGGTTATATTCCTTATACAGTAACTGATGGTTATTTCCTTACATAGTAACCGACAATTATTTTCTTACACGATAACCTCTAGACAAGGGTTGCGGGTGTAATGACCTTTGTACAGACTTGAAACCAAACGAGAAGCTTTGAAGAGGGTTTATCCTTTGGTAACGATGAATTATGACTACGGGTGGACTAAGAAGGAGCCTGAAGGATTACAAGTTTGAGGATTGATATCCAACAAAAGAAACATAGTAACCCTACCAAATCGAGTGATAAACTTAAAGGGTTAAACACAAAAATGAAAATCTTTAACATGGTGGAGACTGGAACGAAACACTTACAGAAGTGAAATTTATCATATGATATCGACTCTCAAACAAAATAAAAGCATTGAGTATGTGACTTGGAACCTCACAGACATATTATTGTACCAGACATAGAAGGTATCACTCAGAGAATGCGTTACACCCTGTTGGAGCCGCCTTTTTCAGTCACTTCAAATTTTAATTTTAATTCTTGAAAATTGAAAGCTGGTCTTTACCTTTCTTTTATTTTCATCGAAAATATCAGAAGTCTCATCACACGAAGTTGCGATGGTCATCATATTCTTAAATCCGTTACCTTTTAATCGACCAAATGATCTTTGCACTTTTTATACCTCGGGATGTCGCTCTTCGAGAGTTATAAGTTACATGGTTTACAAGCCCCGATGCGCGAGGACGCGAAGAAATTTTTAAAGTTTACCCGGTTTAACACCAAGAGTAAGGTATTTCTGAACTATAGTTAAGCATTGTCGAGATTTTGCAGTTTTGGCGTTCACACCTCCAAAAATCCTTACCTCTGTACCCCCGATGTACGAAGTTGCAAAATACTTTAAAAACCGATTAATTAAGCTCTTAATATGGATCATATTTACGCTTAACCAGATCGCGTCATCGCGATCTCGGGTTTTAAGAGGTCGAAAGATAGGAATGAAAAATCCCTCTACGGTGAACGCCGAAAAGAGGTAATTAAAAGTTAAATAAAGCTTAATTAAAAGAGTTAAGACAAAATAATCAGCGCATTAATGCGAGTTTTAAACACGCATAGTCTACGGACAATTTTAAATGTTTGCGTTGTTTTATGTCCCGAGTCGTAAAAAATTTATGGCATTTATTTTGAAATAAGGTGAAATGACAGATAAAGATTTTTCTTTTACTACTAAAATCTTTCCCAAAAAATTATTTGATTGTTCTGTTCATAAGGACGCTAGGGTTTTAAATACTCAAAATATAGAGTTCTATCTCTCACTGTTTTCAGATTTCATTTCTATCTTGCGGAAAAGAAGTTTTTTCATCAGGCTAATTTCTGTATGTATACACATTTTTACTGCAGAAGAGCTAAGTCAAAATCCTCTGCCATGGCCCCATGAAAAGCATCCAAGGCAATTGTTGAGAGTTTTGGGCAAGGCTCAGATAATTTCTCTGATACTTCTCCCTGAAGCATTGATTCTGTTAAGACCTGGTCATACGTCTCAGAGGTTCTACAGTCTGAACTGGTGAACTATTCAGACGATTCCAGTGACAATGAAAAGGACGACTTGGTCACCAAATACAATATCGTTGTCCAAGCATAAATTCATAAAGTAGCAGCCAGGCCACGTCTTCTTCCTTACTATGATATGATCTTATGGGCACTAGATCATGTAGATATCCCGACCAGAACCATCATCAGCGAGAAGAAGGTCACTATTGGGACCTTTAGACTAGAACATTTGCAGGCAATGTACAAATTGTCGTCCACGCTGAACTTCACATACAATGTTGAATTTCTGGAGGGTTTTAAACAGAAAGAATGTGAGCAATATGGCAAAAGCTTATCTGATTTGATCAAAGATTGGGTCTTGCACCCTGCGAAGTTCAGGGTAGATAGTAACGAAGTTTATTCCATTTCTTCCTTGGAACCGCAGTTCAAATACATAGCAATGATGACCTATAGATTGTATGGGAGGGAAGACACCATGCATTTCTTCCTCCCGTGGGTGCCCCTAATTCACACAGTCGTCGAAGGTTGTTCTTTTGATTGGGCCAGGCTATTGTCAGATAGTCTATCCAATCGGATTACAGAATATCGGATGCAAAAGGTGAGTGGGAAGAATACCTCATTCTTCATGTTCGCATACATCATGCATGCCATTTGTTTCATGACGCCTTTTCCCTTGATGAGCTGAAGCTAGACTCCATTCGATGTTGACCCCATCCATGTCTACCATTGAAAGATTTAGGAGAATAAGGCAACAAACTTTGTATACAAAATCTTCAATTGGGTAATGGTACCGATGCATGTTGCCATCTTCGGTAATCCGTCGCCCAGGATCTCGGATAGCATAACGACAAATTTGAGCAACGAAGCCGACTGATATGTAGAGGCAGAATTTTCGTACATTAGGGTTTTCGGTGCCTTTGTTCCTCCATATGCTCTACCGTTGTTTATACACAACAGGCTGGTTTGCCGCGAAATCGTGAGGCAAACCGTGATTGTTGGCATAAGCAAAGAGCTTAAAGGATTTTCGAAGAAGGTATGGCCACCTTTCCCTATTAATTTGAACACATATTCTTTATTAGATTTTGGGCATGCAAAGGCCGAGGCAGCGGCCTTAGAAGATATTAAATTGGTTCATATTGAATTCAAGAAACACGACCCACACAAGGTCGTGAGTAATCACATGGCTAGTTGTGGCCTTAAAAGATTTGAACATGAGAATTCACCTCATGATGATATTTTCATAGGCGCGAGGTCTTATGCCAAAGTTCTGAACCAAGTAAAAGCCCTGTCGCCCGAAGAGAGCGCCAATTTTTTCAAATTTCAGGAACATAGGCGGAGTTGCTTCCCCCCAGTATTACAGGGTAAGAACCCGACAACCGCAGAGGTGCAGCAAATGAAAGTCGAGGGCTCCAAAAATTTGACACCTGACCAAAAAGAACATCAGGAAAAGAAAGAGAAAACTGGTGGCCCGAAACAAGAAGCCGAAACTCCTAAGCCTCCACAGAAGCCAAACTCAGTCGTTACTTTGGGAAAATCGTCTAAACAGATAAGCAATCCCATCGCTTCTACTACCCCCCTGCAGTCCACGAAAGGGATCCCAGACGCAGGTTGGATTTTCTCTGAGGAATTAACACCCATAACTATGGAAGAGCTTCCTCTGAATGAATTCTTCTTTGATAAGAAGAGGAAAGTTGTTGTGAAATAAGAACTCTATCGAGAAGCAGACACAATAGCCAAGAAATTTAAAATATTAGCCGATGGGAGAGCTATGAAAAAAGAGGAGTTTGCAACACAAATAGCAGGGACATTGGGAGCTTTCGCTACAACAAACCAATATTCAGTCGGGTCCTTAAAGGATCAGTTGAAGTGAAAAAATCGCTTGATCAAAACATTAGAGGCTAAACTAGCCACGATAGAAACAACTGCCAAAGATTAGGTGAATATAGGTATAGAGCAAGCTAGAGTAACTAATTAAAAGGAAATCGAGTGGCTCAAAGCCGATCTCGAACAGATGAAGCTGATGGATCAGACCAACAAACTACAGATAGGCCAGCAAGGGGAACTGATAGGGAAGCTATAGGCCAGATTGGACTTCGTCGAAAGCCAGGTAATCGATATCGGGATATTTCAATCCCAAGCTATAGAAATCCGAAGAAGAGTGTCGACAGCTCAACAAGGTTTACTTGCTAAGGTGGAGATTATTCAAAACAACTGCCTACTCATTGATCAAGTACTGAAGAACCTCTCTCTTAGAGGAAAAGAAGTTGGGGCAGCTCGGGTTGCTTTCCAAGAGGCTGTCATAGCCACAACAAAAAGGGAAATGGGCAGTAGTTCCATATTTTCTATCCCAGAATAGACCCGAGGTAATGTCTTGCTAAAAGAATGGGAGCGTAACATATCCGAAGGCAGATAACAAGCGAAAGAGGTAAGAAGATCCTGTGAAGAGAGTTTTAGCTTCATAGGTGGGAGTTTGTTGGGTCTCGATAGCGAAAACAACATTGAGACACTGAGCCGAATCAACATAGCCAAGCATCTACTAAACATCAATGAGAATGAAGAAAAAGAGTTGGCTGAAATATCGCAAATAACCCAGACGGCCATAGTCTAGATAGATAAATGGCTAATTAAACCGAGTGTACAATTATGTTCCATCAACGCCAAAGACCGACAGGTGGAAGAAAAGTAGCCACAATTGGTGAAAGATTGTTATACTTTTGAAGTTAATAATCAAGCAGAACCTTCTAGGTTGATATCCCAGTTGGTGGAGAAGTGCGTCACCTGCATCGAGCATGCGAAAGGACAGATTCCCGATATCAAAAGAGGGCAGGGAAAGAAATTGAAATGTTTAATCTTCTTTTTGTTGTAACCGAAAATCTTTGGGACAATTGAGGTTCCAACATATAGAAATTCATATAAATATACACATTGAAGAAAGAACAAGGGGTTGGACCTATTGAGGTCGATTGTAATAGAGACTATCATTTTTGGAATATTAATACAAGCAATCCGAAGACTCCTGATTTCGTCAAGACTGTGTTATGAGTTTGTTTCTTCTGTGATTTCATGTTCATTTTCATTTCGCATATACAAGTTTGATGAATGTTTCACCACAATTTAGTAAAACCTCTACCGTGGTGATTAAATTTAAATTGTCTATACCGTTTGTAGCTTTTCCTCAGTATCTGTTATTAGCAGGTACAAGACTTGTGAATTCTTTAGATTTTCATATTTTATACATTCGTTAGATTTCCTCTCACGTTTTCTTCTACTGTTTACATGGTGAGATTCTCCCTTGATAGGAGCCTCGTATTATAAACAACTTTATGTTTTTCTCACTTTTTCACACACAAATTTATTTAAAAGGATAACTCAGTTACAGGAAAAGGCCTTTGGTTTGAAATTCATCTTTAACATTTGATCAAATAGTTCTCTTTTATACGATCGAATTGAGACAGCATCTAAAACTTTGAAGTCTCCTTTATTTTTACTGTTCCTCTATGACTGTCCCCATTGTAAGACAACCTAACATTGAACCTGGTTTGTCAGACCAAACACATATCGCCCTGAACCTTTTCGATACTATTCTTAAAACATCCACTACCCAGGTAGAAATTGAACGTTCGTGGACCGCTATTGAACGAGATATAAATATCCAGGAATAGTTGGAAGCTAAACAATGATAACTTGGAAATCAACCCTAGCTTCCTTTCCCGAAGGTCGATGCTTTCCCTTCCTTTATCCCTTACTCACTTTCGGATGCCTAGACACTGTACTTTCTAATACTTAAGTACAGACTCTGGAACAACATCTTTTTGGCGCCGTTGTCGGGGACCGAAGTTACGAAACCTTTTTCCCTGGGAGAACGACATTTTCATGCAAGATTCACCCTTTGATAGTGAACAAAGAGTGAACACTTTCTAAAGGATTTTATTTTTATTTTTCACTTGGCGACTCCATGTTTGATTAAGCTGGCATCCGGTTCAAGGAATACCAGACAAAACCCAAAGGGTAAACAGACCACGCCCGTATTTGACCCTAAATTTTTTTTGAAAGCAAGAGGTTCTCTTAAGCCAACTACTGTAGTCTGTCAACTTAAGTACCCACAACCCAAGACCAAGAGTTCTTCTGAACCTTCAACTTCACATAGTCCCCCTTTCGAAACCAAGAACCCAACCTCAACCTTCTCTAAAGTTAAAAGTGAAATCCATCTGATAACCTCTGTTGTACATAAAGGAAAGAGCCCTACAGTGAATTTATCAGCGGTTGATATCCTGCTGACTCTTTAGTTAGACTTCATGACCTCACCCAGTCTCGAAGAATATATTACACACTCGGATTCCACGCTTGCAGGTTCCCTTGATTACATGTCTTACAAATCTGAGGAGCCAAGCCCTCACATCCCTTGCCACCCATATTTGGTTTTCTCGCCCCACGAAGAAACTAAAGATTCACTTTTAGTGTTCTAGAACCCCCTATACAACACACCGTTTCCCTATCCAGTAGCACTGATGGCAGACACCGGAGGAAGAGGTGGAGGCGTTTTCGAGGGAGGAGGTGGAGGGGATATAGGAGGAGGAGTGGGAGGCCAAGGGCCTCCCCCCCCCCTAGAGTTTTCGCTAAAGTGGTTGTGAGATATGCACCATTGGTATTGCCCGTTCCTCTTCATGACCTTCCTGAAAATTATATAAAAAATTTGCCAAAATTTACAGGGGAGGGAGATTTGACCACAACAAAACACATAAACTTCTTTGATCAGTTTGTCTATATCCTGGGTCTCGAACATGAAGACGTGTACTCGAGGTTGTTTGTTCGAAATTTCGAAGGACATGTACAAACCTAGTTTCGAAGCCTACCCGCGGGATCAATATTATCCTACGATGAACTAGAAGATTCCTTCCTTAGACAATGGGGCGAAAGGAAAGACCGCTTGTATTATTTGACCGATTTCGGATCCTTAAAGAAAAAGAATTCGAAAATAGTTATGGAATTTATCCAAATATTTAACAAGTTGTATAATAAGATCCTAGCCGAAGTTAAACCATCCCAACTTGCAACAAAAGTAACCATTGCGGGAGCTTTCAAACCTGATTTTTCCCTTCTCTTAAGAGAAAGGAGAGGAACTACCTTAACCTGAATGCAGGATGATTCCGTGGAAATTGATTCTAACATGATGGCTTCTGGCAAGTTGAAAGCTAAGTTAGAAACGAGAAACAAAGAAGCCAGATGTTTTAAGGAACAAGCGGGACCCTCAGGGTCTAATAGATCCACAAATGACAAAATGGATGACATGGCTAGAATAATTAAAGAGTTGTCCAATAAGATTTCCAAGATGGAGTTATATCAATCTAAGGCTAATCCTTTCATTAAGAGGGATTTCAGAAGAAACCCAAATCCTCAAAACCCACAAAGGCAGATAAAAAATGAAGATCAAAAAATTTAAACCCCTTTAAAAAATGAAAATTTTATAGGGGGAAATGACCTGCAAGATTTCGGGGATTTGGAAGACGATGTAACAAATTTGGGTGACGATTGCACACAACCTTATGTAACTAAATAAGACTATGAGAATTCCTTGAACACTCAGCAATCGTTAGAAAAAGATGAGAACGTAGACGACACTGAGGTTTCTGATTATCAAGAAATAAATGATTCTATAATGGCTGAGGTCCACCCAGGTACAAGGTGAGACCTAAGAACAAGCTTGCACAGACTATTCAACCCAAGAAAATTCTCCCTAGAGGTGAAACATACGAACCCTCCTCAAAAGTAACAGAGATATTTAATAACAAAATAAAAGGGGGAGATTCGCTGGATCCCAAAGTGAAGGAGGTTGAGACCCAAACCAAGGAAACCAAGACATCTGAGGCGCATACACTGGTAAGTAAAATCACGAGCAATAAATCAGCTCAGACAAACAAGTTGGAGAAGAAATATCTTGATTTTTCAATCAGAGAAATGGACAAAAGTAGTGGAGGTTTCAGTTTTGAAAATGAGATAAATAAAATCAAAATACCAATCCCTCTGGTTGAATTAGCAAAGAATCCTACATATCGAAAGCAGATAACCAAAGTGATGGGTCGTTCAGATAAAGAATGTCACTCTGACATTTTAAACTTGGAAGACGATAAGCCCAATATTACTTTTGGTCCACATTTCGAGGGTGCCAAAGATATCGTTTCACCTTTTTATATCTCCTTAAATGTGCATGATCGATTGTTGCATAACTGCATGCTGGACTCTGGAGCCTCACATAATGTGATGCCCAAAACTATTATGGATAGACTAGGTCTATAGATCACCAAGCCTTATGGAGACCTCTACTCTTTCGATTCGAGAAGAGTTAAGTGGATGGGTATGATAAAATATTTAGTAGTCACCCTTGCACAAATCCCAGTCAAAAGTGTCCTGATGGATGTAGTTATTGCTTATATACCCCCAAAATATGGTTTATTGCTATCTAGGTCGTGGGGAGCCAAACTTGGGGGGTCCCTCCAACTTGATATGACTTACACCAAAATTCCCGTGTTTGGTGGACAACTTACTCGGTTAAACAGGGAAACGAGGTTAGCCTACACATTGAGCGATCCTCAAAACCCTAACAATTTTCCTATCTATATTGTTGACCAAGATCTAGGAAATTGTCTTTTGTCTTTTGACGATGGTATAAATAACTGTGCAGGAGAGGATTACTTGGATAATAACGAATCAGGAAAGATATAGAGAATATGCGTACCACTGGGACTTGGAAAATGTTTTTTGACGATGCGTCGTCATGTGAAGGAGCAGATGCAGGAGTACTTTTTGTGGCACCTGAAAACGAATTTGTTATCCCTTTTTCTTACAGGCTTCAGTGGGATATAGACTATACCAATAACGTATGTGAGTATGAAGCCTTAGTTTTGGGATTAGAAGCTGCCAAGAAGTTGAACATAAAGAACCTGGAAATTTATGGAGATGTTGAACTAATAGTAAGACAGGTAAATCGACAGTATCAGGCCAAGCACCCAAGATTAAGATCTTACAGAAATTGCACCTTGGACCTTATGGAAAATTTATTTTCATCAGTGAAGGTTCATTTCATCCCATGGGCCGAAAACCAGCAAGTTGATTCACTGGCCAAAGCGGCTTCAACTTTCATACCTCCTACCGCTTTAAAGTTGAAGTACCACATAGAGGTAAGGCACAGGCCCTCCATACCCAACAATATACAACACTGGCAGGTTTTCGAAGATGATGAACAGATCCGAAAGTTCCTAGAAATGGTAGGTGATTTCTCTGAAACACACATTGACCAGGAGGACCAAAACGACCATATCTGGGTTATGCAGGAGGGAGAAGAGCCTCAGGAGTTTCGAGGAAAAATTGCAAATCATCGCATGCTGGTTCTAAAGAATAATCAGATCCTGAAAGGACTGATCCCCTTGGAGAGACTGTTTGATCAAAATGATATGCCCCTGAAGTCCACTCTGCAACCCCAACCAGAGGAGGTTGAAGACTGTGACGTAGGAACCAAAGAAGAACCTAGGATGGTAAAAATTTTGAAGTACCTTCCCCCTAAGGTAAAAAACAAATATAAATATCCATGTAGACAATATAAAGATGTTTTTGCTTGGTCTTATGAAGAGTTGAGAACTTACGACACCACGGTGATTGAACACAAAATACCCCTGAAGCCTGGTGTCAAACCCTTTAGACAAAACCTCAGACAGATCAATCCAGTATTATTGCCTGTGGTCGAAAAGGAAGTTAAAAATCTCTTGGATGCAAAAATAATAGTACCTCTGAGATACTCCGATTGGGTAGCAAACATGGCCTCGGTCAGAAAGAAGAGTGGGGAGATTAGGCTGTGTGTCAATTTTAGAAATCTGAATAAGTCTTCCCTCAAAGATAACTACCCTCTACCCAAGATGGATCATGTTTTAGAAAAGGTATTTGAGGCAAATAGGATGTCTATGATTGATGGGTTCTCGAAATACAATCAAATCGCCGTAAATGAAAACGATAAAGAAAAAACAACATTCACTACTCCTTGGGGTACGTTTATGTATGATAAGATGCCTTTTGGTCTAATGAATGCAGGTGCCACTTTCCAATGCGCTATGGACATCGCTTTCATCGGTGAAAGAGACAAGTTCATAGTCATCTATCTAGATGATCTGACAGTCTTCTCTAATACTGACGAAGATCATTTGATACATCTCAAGCAGACATTTGAAAAATGTCGCAGGTTTGGTCTATCTTTGAATCCCAAAAAGTCTCAATTTTCCATGCAAGAAGGTAAACTCTTGGGCCATATTGTATCTAGGGATGGAAATAAAATCGATCCTAAGAGGGTTGAAGCGATAGATACTATAAATATTCCTATAAATGTAAAGGAAATTCAATCATTCTTAGGAAAGATAAATTTTTAAGGATATTTATCCCAAACTTCGCTAAAATTGTGAAATTGATCACATGTATGCTAAAGAAGAACAACAAAGTAAAATGGACAATAGAAGCCAAAGCGTCATTCACCCATATCAAGAAAGTCATAAGTGAGGCACCTGTGCTAGCAAGCCCTGATTACCTAAAGGAGTTTCTTATTTTCTTGTTTGCCTCTGAGCACACAATTGTTGCGGTGCTCCTCCAGAAAAATGAAGAAGGTTTCGAGCAACCGATAGACTTTTTTAGCAAGAGTCTCAGAGACACAGATCTTAGATATGATATAATGGAAAAGCAAGCGTACGCTATGGTAAAGGCGCTGAAGGCATTCAGAACCTACGTGCTACACTCCAAGATAATTGCATACGTACCTACCAGTTCTGTAAAATATATTTTGGTTCAATTAGACAATGATGGGAAAAGAGGATGGTGGCTCACCAAGATTCAAGAATTTGACCTAGAGATCAAACCAACGAGACTAGTAAAGGGACAAGGTTTGGCCAAACTCTTAGCCGAATCAAATTTCAGAGATCTCAGTATAAATAGCCTGCAGGGATGTGAAGAGGGTGTAGACATAAACAAGCTTGATGAGCAGACAAGCGTAATCAGAATCGAAGAGAAGTTTGTCTCATCGGACTGGTACAAAAACATAGTATCCTACCTGCTGACTTTAAAATGCCCGAGTGACTTATCCCCATCCAAAGCCAGGACATTGAAAATGCATGTGGTCAAGTACTGTATTTCCGAAAGTCATTTGTATTGGAAAGAACCACTTGGTTTCTTGTTGGTCCGTTTAGTCGAATCAGAAACATAAGGGGTCATAAGCGAGTTTCATGAAGGAGTGTGTATGGGACATCACGCTTGAAGGGCGAAAACTTATAAGATCCTGAGGGCTGGGTATTATTGGCCAAATCTTTTTTCAGACGTCAATGCCAAGGTCTGAGCCTGTAACCCTTGTCAACTATTCACGGGCAAACATAAACTCCCAGCACTACCGTTGGTTCTGGTCAAAACATAAGCCCCTTTTTAGCAATGAGGGCTAGATTTTATAGGCCAGATTAACCCCCATTCTAGCACCCAACACAAATGTATCTTAACTGCCACAGATTACTTCACTAAATGGGTGGAGGCTATTCCAACCAGAAGGGTAACAGATTCAGTGGTAATAGATTTCCTGGAAGACAATATTTTGTCTAGATTCGGCTGCCCGCGAAAGATAGTCATAGATAACACCTAGGCTTTTAAATCTATGGCGATGATCAGCTTTTGTCATAAATATAATATCGTGCTCGGTCATTCCACAGCTTATTACCCCCAAGGGAATGGACTAGCCGAGTCTTCTAACAAGAGTCTGATCAACGTAATCAAAAAAGTGTTGGATGAGAATAAGAAATCTTGGCATGTGCATTTAAAATACGCTTTATGGGAAAATCGGATAGGCACGAAAAAATCCATCGGTATTTCTCCTTTCCAAATGGTGTATGGGACCGATGTAGTATTACCCATAAATCTAGCACTCCCTGTAATGAAACTGTGGCAAGATGAGAAAGAAGAACCAAATCATGTCACTAGAAGGATAAACCACCTAATTGAAGTCCAACAACACGGGGTCGAGGTGGACAAAAGGTTACAGAAATACCAAGACGACATGAAGACATTGTTCGACCATAAAGCAAAAAACAAAGAGTTTCTCCTAGGTGATTTGGTCTTGAAATGGGACGCTAGGAAGGAGGACTCGGTGAAATACAGTAAATTTGACCACATCTGGTATGGACCATTCAGAGTTGCATCTCCCGAAGGGAATAATTCTTTTCTATTAGAAAATATGGACGGTGAAATCGTCAATGCTCCTGTCAACGGGCGTTATTTAAAACATTATATGCAATAATCAGTCACCAAAAAAAAAACAATGTGTGTATATATATATATAAATTTCCCCTATACATACTGGTTTGTTTTTCTTTATATTTCATAATATATTTTGGTAAGTTTATTTTTAGTGCTAATAAAGTTGGTCAGTGATGGAGATACAAAACTTTCAATACATTCAACACTTTTAAAATCTTTGATACTCTTCGTGTTTTTCTCTTACAGGAGTCTGACTTGCAGCCAAAACGAGCAAACGAAACGTCATATACCAGAAAGTAAATTCGCCAAAAAAGGTGATGGAAAAGGTTTTCGTTATTTTAAAAGGAAAACGGGACGGTAAGGTAAAGGTTGGATTTCCTGAAAATTTTGTTCTTAAAAGAAAGAAGGTTTTCAAAATAAACAGGGATGATCTCATAAATATGGCAATTTTGCTTAACTAAGTATTAAAAGAACAATTATTTAACCTGGGCCCTAAGGTTTTCATCTACGAAAAAGTAGGAGGTTAAATTGACCAGAGAAAGTGAAGCGTCTCCAAAGAAAAGGAGTTCCAAGAGTCAATTTTATTTATTGACCCCTGCCCGTTAGTCTACAGATCTCTATCCGTCACCCTTTTTTCTGTCTTCAGATTTACCTTCTTGAAAATGCCAAGCATTTTTCCGGGTTTGCATACTTGGGGAGAAGAGATTACGTTTTAACTTTGAAAGCTATAAAGAAGATTTTGGAAAGTAAGCTAGTCTTCACAACTCCTCAGTTTCTTACTAAACGAAGTCATGCATAGGTTGA
The DNA here is from genome assembly GCA_009831015.1 of Picea engelmannii. Classification (NCBI taxonomy): domain Eukaryota; kingdom Viridiplantae; phylum Streptophyta; class Pinopsida; order Pinales; family Pinaceae; genus Picea; species Picea engelmannii. Next base: position 26,768 of record ML842565.1, read on the forward strand.
TCCTTTCTATTTTAGGTTTTTCAACAGTTTCGAAGGATTGAGGCTTGCTCGAAAGAAGATCCCTAAAATTAATCTCCCCCTTTTTTCCCTGCGAGCTAAGGTGTAGTGAAAGTTAAGGGAAGGTTGGTGTCGAGTAATCAAAGTAAGTTGACAGACCTCCACTGCAAAATTTTACACAGATATCATCCCTCATACAAACTGATTGCCCCCACTTCGTGCTCTAAAAAAACAAAATATAAGACATATGGTGAAAGGAAATTCAGAAATGATCGCCCTCGTCTCAACATTTAAATGCATAAATATATTTCGAAGTGGTGAAAGGAAATTTAGTAAAAAGGGGACAGATAACTTCACCGGGGTATTGAACAGGCTCGCTAGCAGTGAAGCAATATCTGAGGTATCTGTAAGGCTGTTATACATGAATCTCACTCTGCGTCGGTAACCAATCTTTTCCAAAATTGGATCTACATCCCAAGTTTAGACAGGTCTCCCCGATTCAAAACGTGTAACTTATTTCATTTGACACAAGCCAATAGCCACAAGATCTATTAGATTTCCTAGGATTGTTTTGATTGTCTTAAGGTAGACCTGAATTTAGTAATGAGAAGGAGAAAGTCATGAAAGGGGCTGCAGCTAAGTTAAAGAGTATCTGAGTTTTGAAAATCTTTTCACAAAGTAAAAGACAATTTTATTTTATTTTCCTTCCGTATCATTTTCCTAGGAATAGTTTCGCTAGATTAAAGCCATTGACTCCATTTACCCAATACAGGCACGTGGTCTACTGTTCTTCCCATCTTGCAAGAAAATGGGATCCCTAGTTGGAGCCTATGTTGGAGCCGCCTTTTTCAATCACTTCAAATTTTAATTTTTAATTCTTGAAAATTGAAAGATGGTCTTTACCTTTCTTTTATTTTCATCAAAAATCTCAGAAGTATCATCACACGAAGCTACAATGGTTGTCATATTCTTAAATCCATTACCTTTTAATCGACCAAATGATCTTTTCACTTTTTATACCTTGGGATGTCTCTCTTCGGGAGTTATAAGTTACATGGTTTACAAGCCCTGATGCGCGAGGATGCGAACTAGTTTTTAAAGTTTACCCAGGTTAACGCCGAGAGTAAAGTCTTTCTGAACTATAGTTAAGAATTGTCAAGATTTCGCAGTTTCGGTGTTCGCGCTTCCAAAAATCCTTACCTCTGTACCCCCGATGTGAGAAGTTGCGAAATACTTTCAAAACCAATTAATTAAGCTCTTAATCTGGATCATATTTATGCTTAAACAGATTGCGTCATCGCGATCTCCGGTTTTAAGAGGTCGAAAGATAGGAATGAAAACTCCCTATATGGCGAACGCCGAAAAGAGGTAATTAAAAGTTAAATAAAGCTTAATTAAAAGAGTTAAGCCAAAGTAATCAACACATTAATGTGAGTTTTAAACACACACAGTCTACGGACAGTTTTAAATGTTTGCGCCATTTTATGTCCCAAGTCGTCGAAAATTTATGGCATTTATTTTGAAATAAGGTGAAATGACAGATAAAGATTTTTCTTTTACTACTAAAATATTTCCCCAAAAATGATTTGACCGTTCTGTTCGTAAGGATGTTGGGGTTTTAAATACTCGAAATATAGAGTTCTATCTCTCATTGTTTTCATATTTCATTTCTATCTTGCGCAAAAGAAGTGTTTTCGTCAGGCTAATTTCTGTATGTATACACATTTTTACTGCAAAAGAGCTAAGTCAGAATCCTCTGCCATGGCCCCATGAAAAGCATCCAAGGAAATCGTTGAGAGTTCTGGGCAAGGCTCAGATAATGTTTTTGATACTTCACCCCGAAGTGTTCATTCTGTTATGACCTGGTCATACGTCTCGGAGGTTCTGCAGTCTGAACTGGTGAACTATTCAGATGATTCCAGCGACAATGAAAAAGACAACTTGGTCACCAAATACAAGATTGTCATCCAAGCAGAAATGCATAAAGTAGCATCCAGACCACGTCTTCTTCCTTACTATGATATGATCCGATGGGCATTGGATCATGTAGATATCCCGACCAGAACCATCATCAGCGAGAAGAAGGTAACTATTGGGACCTTTAGACAAGAACATTTGCAGGCGATGTACAAATTGTCGTCCATGCCGAACTTCACATACAATACCAAATTTATGGAGGGTTTTAAACAGAAAGAATGTGAGCAATACGACAAAAGCTTATCTGATTTGATCAAAGATTGGGTCTCACACCGTACGAAGTTCAGGGCAGATAGTAACGAAGTTTATTCCATTTCTTCCTTGGAACCATAGTTCAAATACATAGCAATGATGACCTGCAGATTGTATGGGAGGGAAGACACCACGCATTTCTTCCTCCCGTGGGTGCCCCTGATTCACACAGTTGTCGAAGGCTATTCTTTCGATTGGGCCAGACTGTTGTCAGATAGTCTATCCAATCGGATTACAGAATATTGGACGCAGAAGGTGAGTGGGAAGGCTACCTCATTCTTCATGTTCGCATACATCATGGATGCCATTTGTTTCATGAGGCCTTTTCCCTTGATGAGTTGGAGCTGGGCTCCATCCGATGCTGACCCCATCCATGTCTACCATTCAAAGCTTTGGGAGAATAAGGCAGCAGACTTCGTATACGAAATATTCAATTGGGTAATGGTACCGATGCATGTCGCCATATTTGATAATCCGTCTCCCAGGATCTCGGATAGCATAACGACAAATTTGAGCAATGTAGTTGACTGGTATGTAGAGGCAGAATTTTCATACATCAGGGTTTTCAGCGTCTCTGTTTCTCCATATGCTCTACCGTTGTTTATACCCGATAGGCTAGTTTGCCGCGAAATCGCAAGGCAAACCGTGATTGGTGGCATAAGAAAAGAGCTTAAAGGATTTTCGAAGAAGGTATGGCCACCTTTCCCTATTCATTTGAACACATATTCTTTATTAGATTTTGGGCATGCAAAGGCCAAGGCATTAGCCTTAGAAGATATTAAATTGGTTCATATTGAATTCAAGAAACACGACCCACACAGGGTCGTGAGTAATCACATGGCTAGTTGTGGCCTTAAAAGATTTGAACATGAGAATTCACCTCATGATAATATTTTCCTAGTTACGAGGTCTTATGCTGAAGTTTTGAGCCGAGTACAAGCCCTGTCACCCGAAGAGAGCGGTAATTTTTTCAAATTTCAGGAACATAGGCAGAGTTGCCTCCCCCCAGTATTACAGGGTAAGAACCTGACAACCGCAGAGGTGCAGCAAACGAAAGTCGAGGGCTCCAAAGATTTAACACCCGACCAAAAAGAACATCAGGAAAAGAAAGAGAAAACTGGTGGCCCAAAACAAGAAGCCGAAACTCCTAAGCCTCCAAAGAAGCCAACATCGATCGTTACTCTGGGAAAATCGTCTAAACAGATCAACAATCCCATCGCTTCTATTACCCCCCTGCAGTCCATGAAAGGGATCCCAGATGCAGGTTGTATTTTCTGCGAGGAATTAACACCCATAACTATGGAAGAGCTTCCTTCAAATGAATTCTTCTTCAATAAGAAGAGGAAGGTTGTTGTGAAACAAGAACTCTATTGAGAAGCAGGCACAACAACCAATAAATTTAAAATATTAGCCAATGGGAGAGCTATGAAAAAAGAGGAGTTTGCAACACAAATAGCAGGGACATTGGGAGCTTTCGCTACAACAAACCAATATTCAGCCAGGTCCTTAAAGGATCAGTTGAGAAAAAAAATTGCTTGATCAAAACATTAGAGGCTAAACTAGCCACGATAGAAACAACTGCCAAAGATAAGGCGAATACAAGTATAGAACAATCTAGAGTAACTGATCAAAATGAAATCGAGCAACTCAAAGCCGATCTCGAACAGACGAAGATGATGGATTAGACCAGCAAACTACAGATAGGCTAGCAAGGGGAACTGATAGGGAAGCTACAGGCCAGATTGGACTTTGCCAAAAGCCAGGTAATCGATATCGGGATATTTCAATCCCAAGATATAGAAATACGAAGAAGAGTGTCGGCGGCTCAATAAGGTTTACTTGCTAAGGTGGAGATTATTCAAAACAATTGCCTACTCATTGATCAAGTACTGGAGAACCTCTCTCTCAGAGAAAAAGAATCTAGGGCAGCTCGGGTTGCTTTCCAAGAGGCTGTCATAGCCACAACAAAAAGGGAAACGGGTAGTAGTTCCAGGTTGTCTATCCCAGAACAGACCCGAGGTAATGTCTTGCTGAAAGAATGGGAGCGTAACATATCCGAAGGCAGGCAACAAGAGAAAGAGGCAAGAAGATCCTGTGAAGATACCTTCGGCTTCATAGGTGGGAGTTTGTTGGGTCTCGATAGCGAAAGCAACATTAAGACACTGGACCGAATCAACATAGCCAAGCATCTACTAAACATCAATGAGAATGAAGAAAAAGAGCTGGCTGAAATATCGCAAATAACCCAGGCGGACATTGTCCAGATAGATAAATGGCTAATTAAACCGAGTGTACAATTATGTTCCATCAGTGCCAAAGACCGACAGGTGGAAGAAAAGTTGCCACAATTGGTGAAAGATTGTTATACTTTTGAAGCTAATAATCAAGCAGAACCTTCCAGGTTGATATCCCAGCTGGTGGAGAAGTGCGTCACCTGCACCGAGCATGCGAAAGGACAAATTTCCAGTATCAAATGAGTGCAAGGAAAGAAATTTAAACATTTAATCTTCTTTTTTCTATAACCGAAAATCTTTGGGACGATTGAGGTTCCAACATATAGAAATTCATATAAATATACACATTGAAGAAAGAACAAGGGGCTAGACCTATTGAGGTCGATTGTAATAGAGACTATATTTTTTGGAATATATATACAAGAAATCCGAAGACTCCTGATTCCGTCAAGATTGTGTTATGAGTTTGTTTCTTCTATTATTCCATGTTCATTTTCATTTCGCATATACAAGTTTGATGAATGTTTCACTACAATTTAGTAAAACCTCTACTGTGGTGATTAAATTTAAATTGTCTATATTGTTTGCAGCTTTTCCTCTTTATCCGCTATTAGTAGGTACAAGACTTGTGAATTCTTTAGATTTTCATATTTTATACATTCGTCAGATTCCCTCTCACCTTTTCTTCTTCTATTTACAGGGAGAGATTCTCCCTTGATAGGAGCCTCATATTATAAACAACTTTATGTTTTTCTCACTTTTTCACACACACATTTATTTAACAAGATAACTCAGTTACAGGAAAATGCCTTTGGTTTGCAATTCATCTTTAACATTTGATCAAATAGTTCTCTTTTATACGATCAAATTGAGACAGCATCTAAAACTTTGAAGTCTCCTTTATTTTTATTGTTCCTCTATGACTGTCCCCGTTGTAAGACAACCTAACATTGAACCCGGTTTGTCAGACCAAACACATATCGCCCTGAACCTTTTCGATACTATTCTTAAAATAGCCACTACCCGGGTAGAACTTGAACGTTCGTGGGCCGCTATTGAACGAGATATAAATATCTAGGAATAGTTGGAAGCTAGAAAACGACAACCTAGAAATCAACCCTAGCTTCCTTTCCTGAAGGTCAATGCTTTCCCTTCCTTTATCCCTTACTCACTTTCGGATGCCTAGACACTGTACTTTCTAAGCCTTAAGTACAGACTCTAGAAAAACACACCCGACAAAGAACGTTTTGTTTTGGCATAAATAATACATTGCATAGAGAACACTTGCATAAAGAGTACATTGCATAGAGAACGCCTCACATAAGAAATGTAATTGCACAGAGAATGATTTTTCACAAAGAATATATTGCATAGAGAACACAAGTTTCAAAAAATTACTTATCATGTCTGTGGAACCCCTTCCAGAGCTCCAATGCCACCATTCTCCATAGAGACGAACAATACTACTAGTCGCGGGGAGTAAACCACAGAGTAAAAAGTGAAAGGGAATAACTACGAGGGGGAATAATGGCACCTCACGCCCCTCGGTAGTGGAGAAGAGTGAAAGGTATGCCACCCATATCTTTCCATGCAAAACCAACTGAAGTGGCAAGCTCATAGCGGACGGTTCCTTGTAATGTCAGGCCTTTAGAGTACTGGTGGTCTATCACCATTAATGGACCCGCCCTAGCATAAATGCCCATAGTTAATAGCCCAGGTTCAGACTAACCTGGTATCCACCTCATTTATGTTTCTACGAACCACTTAAAAGGTGTATATATGAGTGTAACTATGGATCTATGGGTAATGTTACTGTATTGCATAGGGTTACAACTTCATTGTTGTATGCACTTCGTAAATTTTTTCGGGGAAAAATTATGTCTATTAAACAAAAGGAATGTTCGTGACACAAGAAGGTAATCCAATATATATCTTATTTCAATATTTATACACATAACAGTTTCACTCCACTGGATTATCCATTCTAAAGGTTTGAAGGAGACTTAAAACCCAACCTATCTCCTACTATTATGATTTTTTTTATTATTATTATCAAATTTGGGGTACATTACATATGGTATCAAAGTTGTAGGTTACAATGTTTGGACCTCAGGGCAGCACCAAAATTGTATTTTGTTTTTGAAGGAAACGTCTAAGGAACATATTTACTGTTACAAACAGAAATTTGTCTATTGTGAAAATGTCAACACATAATGAAGAAGGAAACAGACCCGAGGGGAATCAAAATCAAGAACTTCCTAGAGACCCAGAACATAACAGTGAAGGAAGCTCAACCACCCAAGTATTGGAAATGATAAGGAACCTTATCATGGAATTACAAGTATTTAAAGCATATAACGAAAAATTGAAGAAAGCACAGGAAGACCAGCCAGAAATAAATGAAATGATGCTATGCAGTATAGTAATAAAGAAGAGTCCAAAAGACAATGAAAGAGAAGAAGAGGTAAGAAAAAACTCCTCTAAGAACTCTAGTCATGACAAAGAAAAAGAGGACAGTTCTTTGAAAGACACACACATGACAAAAAACAAAGAATCTACAGGAAGGAAAAGAAAACAAGTGGACAACCTAGAAGGTGATTTCAAAAAGATAAAACCCTCCAACTTCGATGGAGAATATAAGACTGGCGAGGAAGCTGAAGCATGGTTGTTAGACATTAAGAAATACTTTCAGATTTATAATTACTCTAGTAATATGAAAGTTAGAATGTCCATTTACAATTTAAAGGGAAAAGAGAGTATATGGTGGCAAGACCTGAAATTAGCAAAGGGATTGAAAGAAAAATGAATGGAATGGTCAAAATTCAAAAAGTATTTCAAGAAGCAGTACTTATCAGAAAGTTATTACAAAAGAAAAACTAAGGAATTTTACGAACTTCGACTAGCACAAATGGCTATGGACGATCTAATAAATAAATTCTTATATCTGTTGAGGTTTGTACCGTACATCAAAGAAAATAAGGTAAAGATACAAAGGTTATTAAGATGTCTACCACAGTCTTACAAGGACAGGATTAAATTTGATAATCCTAAGTCTTTAAATGAAGTGTTTAGAAAGGCTCGAATGTGTTATGATCAATACAAACAAAGATCTAAAATTTCCAAGGCATGGAAGGACAAGAAACGAGATAAGATTAATCAACGTAAGAAAGACTTATGTTAGCACTAGAAGTCACCTCCAGATTTCTTTGGAGGTAAGCCTAGTACCCATTAGAGTTTTATGTCACAGCCTCATTTTAAAGAGGTCAAATGGGTGCAGACTCAAGATGATATCGTTTTAACTTAGAAAACTGGACAAGTATGCACCTATAGGTGAGGTCTTGATTAAATTCAGTCAGTAAGTTAGAGTAAGGGTGAATAGGAGGAAGATTTAGTAAGAAAGGTGTAGAGGTTCGCTATGAACATCAAATTTTTCAACAGCCTGAGGAGGGAAAACTTAAACACAAGGTCCTCTTGGATTCAAATTTCAAGGAAGCTGAAATAAATTATAACAATACTATAATCAAACATTTATCATAATATAGTTACAACAATCCATGTGAATCAATCAAACATGAACTCTCTCAGTATCAGAGGCAAATAAGATGGAGAAGAAGTTGACTTTCATTAAACAAGATATCTCAAAAACAAATACATAACCAGAGAACCAATGTTCTTCATCAAAAGTTTACAATACGGGAGAACTGCTCAACCATCGACCTTAACAAAATATCAAAACTACCTATATAGACTAAAATGTTGCAACCACTAGGAATGTGATCAGATTATTGCCTTCAAAGCCTTCGGTCGGTGCCCACTCTGTCAAGTTGTGCAGACTGTCTTCTGTTGTCAGACATGAGCTGTTTCATCTAAACCTTCTCTATCTTTCCATTTATGTGCTGAGATGAGGTCTCAACCACCACTCTGATTCTCAGTAATTGACTTCATCGAGATTAGGATTGGGCCTGACACCCATAACTATTCCCAGACGGTGCCAATGACTTTTGCGAGTCCATCCTGACACCTCGAGGCCATGAATGGTCTTTTTCTATGACCAATATGAGCTTTTCAAGTGGCAGTATGATAGCGTATGCCCAGGGGATGTTGAGTGTTGCTGGTGAATATTTACTGTAGGTCCTATGAAACCCGCGACCTTCTTCATTTGCACTTTCAGAATCTTGAGCCTCGGGTTCCAACTCCTTCTTCATCACCCCTTCATGCTTGTGACCTCGGGCCATGACCTCGTGTAATTGCGTGATTGCGGGTGAGGCCAAGGATGGTTTGAAGTCAAATTTCTTTTGTCCCCGCAATTCACCACGAATTGCCATGCGTCCCTTTCCAAAAACCATGCTTCTGATTGCGGCCCACCCCTGAGATTTTAAAATGTGCGCACCTTTCGACCCCACAATTTGGCGTGACCATTGATCTTGTGATCTAAGATTAGGCCCTTTGATCAACGACTCAACTCTGGCACTTTTTAGATTGACGGATCAGATCTTCCCCTTCAAAACAATGGCTGATATTTGCTTCACAGATCGACCTTCATACCTTCAAACTTCAAACTATATTTTCCCTAAGAAAAACCTTCGGAGCTAAGGATCTGATGATGCGTGGCTCCTGGATTTGCATGGCTGAGATCCACTTTGGGTCTCCTAGCTCCGGGAAAACCAAAAATCAAATCTCGCTCACACTTCCATGCGATTTTACCCAGAGCTGTGGATCTGATGACACGTGGCTCTGGCTGATCAATGACTCAGATTCATTTCAGGCCTTTGGGACTTCGGGCCTTCGGCCACTTCAACAACTTTGACAAATTTGGTGGCTTTAGCTCTTCGGGCCTTCAGGACTTCTAAGCATTTCTCATTTCAAATCTCCCAAAGCGCATTTCCTCGAAGGCTTGGATCGACCGCCACCTGTCCCCTCTAATATCAACGGTTCATACTCACTTCGGGGCCTTTTTCTCTGGCACTATAATTCACACAAGTTTACACTCCCGAATTCCCATGAGCCGTTGATCTGGACTGTTCTTGGAATCTTCTTCGTTGAAAGGATTAAACTGTCTTTTTCTTCTGCTTCAATCTCGAAACAATTTTTTTAAGAAAGTTGTGCTTTGTGTTCATGGCTGTGGCCTGCATGATCAAGGATTTGGATGATTGGCTACAAGCTGAGAAAATAGGGAGACCAGGGTGCACAAACGAACAAGGGAAAGCAAAAAATGATTTTATCAGCCGAAGGGGGAAAAAATTAAGACTTGGTCTGTGAAAAGGAGAGAGACAAGGCAAAATTTACAGACATAGGTAGAAACCACAAACCCACATGACTTTGACAAGTTCATGTGATAACATTTGGCTCCATAGGGGATGGCATGCCCCCTGCGAGCTGTCAATAACAAGTAGTTCCAGTGCCTTAGCTGTTGGGTTGTGGAGTCAAGCTCAAAACATTTCACCGAAGGTCGACATGTAGATTATTCTACTTATAAAAAGGAAAACAAACACACATGCTCCAGATAGAGATTATTTATGTATAGTCCTAAGCTAACTGATTTTTACAAAGAATTAGGTGAGAGAAAACTTCCACCATAACCACCCAGACTGTTCGGTAATATAATTATCTTTACTGCAAATAATCCATAAAAGGTAAGGGAAGTATAACAGCATAAAGAAAATATGTATTGGAACACTAGAAATACCTCCAAATGATGATAATATGAACAATTTTGCAGGTTCCAATGCTTTTGGAAAATATAGTTCCATATATAACCCCACATGGTCACAAAATTTATAATGAAGAAAACTCGACTGGTAAGAAATCACCTCCTGCTCTTCATGGTTACTCACCCGTCGTTCGATGTTCTCACAGTGTACATGTGGGTAGATGACTGATGCGGTTCGGTTGATCCCATGTGATACTTTCTCATTTACAGGTTCTGGATAGGAGATAAACCACACCTTTAGATCCTCCATTTCTCCTTTGTCTCCTTCGATAACATCTGCTAGCTGAGAGAAAGAAGTCTCTTCATGTATATCCATGAATGGCTCTTTCTCTCTATCATGCTGCTCAGTGTCTTTTGCAGGCCCAATATGGTTGATTTCCACACAGTGCTCTTCTTTAATGTATAAAGGAAAAGGCTCTATAGTATGGTCTTGGAAATCCTTCATATCCACATCAAAATCAGATTCATAGTTGTTAGCTCAGGTTGGTTGCTCCCCAAGTCATAAAAATGTGGTGTGGAGATCTTCTGCTACTCTTCATCTTAACACTCATTAAAGAGGGGTGAGCGCAAAATGCCTCCATCTTGCAAAAAAGGAGTGATCTCTTGATTCTTCTCTTTGATCCTACGTAGAAATACATTGTGGAAAACCTCTTGAAGGAAAAAAGAAGAATCCTCCTCCACCATTATCTCTTCCTCCAAATTTGAGACAAAAGGTGTATCAGGGGCATAAAATAACAGATCCATGGCTATGTAATCATCAACACTGTCAACAATCATATTTGGGAGCATGGAAAAGATCTGCTCTTCATCGTTTTCGTCGGGATATCCGTCAAAAGCTATTTTCTCTTGGTTAGTATCCGACATCACTTCTTCATCATAAGAAGGGCTTCCTAGAACATCTGTTTCAGGGACCGAAATATCCTTTGTGTTTTCTTCATAAGATCGACCAACAAAATATGCCTTTACTTCTTCTATTTCTACAGAAAGTGATCTTACTAGTCCCACCAGCTCACCCAAAGAATCTTCTTCATCCTCACATTCTGCATCAGAATCTACCATATTCTGAACACAGTCATTATATTCCTTACAATAGTTATGATAAATAAACTCAAAGGAATAAAACTTTTGACAATGCCCATTGAAAGCCGCATGAAACTACTCCAGGGAGGAAATTCTAGCAGGAGGTAAGGAGTGGTACCAATTGCGAGCATATCATGGACATCTTTAATAATACATCCTCATGATGTATTTCCCATTTATGCATGAGTTCATGAAACTCAAGGATATTCTGAGCAGGGTTGTCCTCTTTATGCTCTCTAAATATGGGCAAATAATCACCCCATTCATTTGGAATAGGAACATTAGGAAAAGCAAGAACGAAGGAGAAATTAAAAGGAGCATACCTCTAAGCCAATATTCTTTCCATTTTGAACCAGTGGAGTCGCCAATTGATCCTTTAATCATGGAGTCACCAGGTGAATGATATGTAGTCTGAGTGTGTCTGGTCTTTTTTCACCATCAAAGACCAGATCTGGTTGTTGTCAATCTCCCAGGGAAATTTCAAGTTGAGAAAGTGGCTGCTAAAAGCCTTCTCAAAAAAATTCTCTAGGTCATCTCGGGTGTGCTAGAGGCAGCCACAACCAAAAAAGTGGAGTCGACACAGTGGAGTCTCCAGGTGCAAATGTAATCTTCAATGGTTTTGATATCTGATGCACCTTCAAAATCATAAGCTCGTTGTCTTTCTACCCAGGAAAAGTCTTCAATTCGTTCCCTGGCAACGATGCCAAAAATGTTAGCACTAGAAGTCACCTCCAAATTGCATTGGAGGTAAGCCTAGTACCCATTAGAGTTTTATGTCACATGCTCATTTTAAAGAGGTCAAATGGGCGCAGACTCAAGATGATATCGTTTTAACTCAAAAAACTAGACAGGTATGCAATTGTAGGTGAGGTCTTGATTAACTTCAGTCAGTAAGTTGGAGTAAGGGTGAATAGGAAGAATATTTAGTGAGAAAGGTGTAGAGGTTCGCTATGAACATCATATTTTCCAGTAGCCTAAGGAGGAAAAACTTAAACACAAGGTCCTCTTGGATTCAAATTTCAAGGAAGCTGAAAGAAATCATAACATTACTATAATCAAACATTTATTAATCAAACATTTATCATAATATAGTTACAACAATCCATGTGAATCAATCAAACATGAACTCTCTCAGTATCAGAGGCAAATAAGATGGAGAAGAAGCTGAATTTCATTAAACAAGATATCTCAAAAACAAATACATAACCAGAGAACCAATGTTCTTCATCAAAAGTTTACAATACTTGAGCACTCCTCAACCATTGACCTTAAAAAAATATCAAAACTACCTATATATAATAAAATGTTGCAACCACCAAGAATGTGATCGGATTAATGCCTTCAAAGCCTTCAGCCGACGCCCACTCTTTCAGGTTGTGCAGAATGTATTCTATTTTCATACGTAAGCTCTTCCATTTGGACCTTCTCTATATTTCCATTTATGTGTTGAGACAAGATCTCAACCACCGCTCTCATTCTTGGTAACTACCTTCATCAGGATTAGGATTAGGCCTGACACCCATAATTGTTCTTAGACGGTGCCAATGACTTATGTGAGTCCATCATGACACCTCGAGGCCATGAATGGTATTTTTCTGTGACCAATGCGAGCTTTGCAGGTGGCAGTCTGATAACGTATGCCCAGGGGCTGTTGTGTGTTGCTGGCGGCTCTTTATTGCAAGTTCTATGAAACCCACGACCTTCCTCTTTTGCGCTTCCGAAATCTTGAGCCTCAGGCGCCAGATCCTTCTTCATCACCCCTTCACGCTTGTGACCTCAGGCCATGACCTCACATAATTGCGCGATTGCGGGTTTGACCAATGCCGGTTTGAAAGCAAACTTCTTTTGTCTCTGCAATTCACCACGAATCACCACACATCCCTTTCAAAAAACCATGGTTCTGATTGTTTCCCTCCCCTAAGATTTTAAAACGTGCGCAACTTCTGACCCCACAATTTGGCATGACCATTGATATTGTGATCTAATATTAGGCCCTCTGATAAACAACTCAGCTCTTGCACTTTTTATATTGATAAATCAGATCTTCCCCTTCAAAACAATGACCGATATTTGCTTCGCGGATTGGCCTTCGGACCTTTCAAACTTCAAACTATATTTTCCCTAAGAAAAACATCTGTAGTTAAGGATCTGATGACACGTGGCTCCTTGATTTGGATGGTTGAGATCCACTTCAGGTCTCCGGGCTCCGGGAAAACCAAAACTCAAATCTCGCTAACTCTTCCATGTAATTTTACCCAGAGCTGTGGATCTGAGGACACGTGGCTCTGGCTGATCAACGAATCAGATCCATTTAGGGCCTTTGGGACTTCGGGCCTTCGGCCACTTCGACAGCTTTGGAAAATTTGGCGTTTTGACAGCTTTGACTCTTCAGTACTTCTATGCATTTATCATTTCAAATCTCCCGAAGCTCATTTCCCTGAAGGCTTGGATCGATTGCCACATGTCCCCTCTAATATCAACGGTTCATACTCACTTCGGGGCCTTTTGATATGGCACTATACTTCGCACAAGTTTACACTCTCGAATGCCTGTGAGATGCTGATCTAGAATTCTCTTGGAATCTTCATCATTGAAAGGATTAAACTATATTTTGCTTATGCTTCAATCTTGAAACAAATGTTTTAAGAAAGCTGCGCTTTGTGTTCATAGCTGCGGCCTAGACGATCAAGGATTTGGACGACTGGCCACGAGCTGAGAAAACAGGGAGACCAGGGTGCACAAATGAACAAGGGAAAACATAAAATGATTTTATTGACCCAAGGGGGAAAAATTTAAGACTTGGTCTGCGAAAAGGAGAGAGACAAGGCAAAATTTACAGACTTAGGTAGAAACCACAAACCCACAGGACTCTGACAAGTTCATGTGATAACAACTTCCAACCAGACCCTTTCCATAACATGGTAAAGGGTTTTCAAATGAATGATATCACTCTAATACACATAATAATCAAGGGGGAAATAAACTAGTTAATATGGGATTCAAGAAGGTAGGGGACAACCCCAAAGAACCATTGAAATGATGGGAGTGTGGGGAACCCCACCTACGGAGAAATTGTCCACGCTTAAACCCAACAACAAGAAGTTTAGTCCATAATCTTCAAGAGGCTTCAACAATTGGAGATGTTGGTAGAAGAGTGCATAAGATCAATGCAACTCTGGATGGAAAACACATAGATCGTCAATCCACTATTGTGGAAGTTGAAGGTAAAATTCATTTCAACAATGTTTCTATACTAATTAACCCAGGAGCTAGTCTAAGTTATATTACTCCAGCTTTAGTAGAATCAAACAAGTTAAAGAAGGTAAAACATGTTAAATCTTGGTTAGTAAAGCTAGCAACATGGACTAAAATAAAGGTAATAGATTTCATTTATGATTGTGAACTCAGTATAAATGGTCAGAGTACAAAGTTACATATGAACGTATTACCTTTGGGGTCTTATGATATAATTATCAGAATGGACTGGTTATAAAAACATAAAGTGATATTAATTTTTTACGAAAAGTCATTTGTGTATAAATATGAAAATAATATAGTCAGAACAATACAAGGAATAAAAAAACCAGTTTCTATTAGGTAAATATCAACAATGCAATTTAAGAAATGTATTAATAAGGGTTTCCAAGTGTATGTTGTTCAAGTAACTAATCTCCTCGGGGAAGAAAGCAAACCAAGATTAGAATACTTTTCAATCCTACATGGGTTCAAAGATGTATTCATAGAAGAGATATCATAACTAACTCCAAGGAGAGAGATAGATTTCTCTATCGATCTACTACCTGGATATGCCCTGGTGTCCAAGGCACCTTATAGAATGAGTATACATGAATTAACATAACTGAAAATTCAGTTACAAGAATTGTTAGATAAAGAGTATATCAGACCAAGTGTTTCACCCTTGGGAGCACCAGTTTTGTTTGTTAAAAAGAAAGATGGAACTTTAAGACTGTGTATTGATTATCGACAACTGAATAAAATGACGATTAAGAATAAGTATCCTTTACCTAGAATTAACGATCTCTTTGACCAGGTTGGAGGAGCAAAGATATTTTCTAAGCTAGATTTGAGGTCTGGGTATCACCAAGTCAAGATAAAATATGAAAACGTAAACAAAACAACATTTCGAACACATTATGGACACTATGATTTTTTAGTGATTTCGTTTGGACTTACTAATGCACCAACAACTTTTATGTGCTTGATGAATAGTATATTCGGCCAATATCTAGATAAATTTGTGTTGGTTTTTATCGATGATATTTTAGTTTATTCAAAAACTGAAGAAGAACTTGAAGAGCATCTGAAAGTAGTACTACAGACTTTAAGAGAACGTAAGTTATATGCTAAGATTGATAAGTGTGATTTCTACCAAATAAATATACAATATTTAGGATATGTAATATTAGAAGATGGTATTGCAGTGGACCCAGAAAAGATTAAATCCATTATGGAATGGCCTATTCCTAAAGACGAAGTAGACATAAAGTCATTTATGGGGATTACCGGTTATTATTGGAGGTTTATCGAAGGATTTTACATAATTTCATATCCAATTACATCACTACAGAAAAAGGGAATAAAATTTAAGTGGTCGCAAATGTCAAGATAGTTTTGATAATCTAAAAGGACTGTTAACTACAACACCTATGCTAAGAGTAGCAAATCCATATAAATACTTTACAATTTGCGTAGATGTGAGTGAGGAGGGATTAGGAGGTGTGATAACACAAGATGAAAATGTCATCTGTTATGAATCACGTAAATTGAAAGAACATGAACAAAATTATGTGACTCACGATTTAGAATTAGCAGCTGTAACTCATGCATTCAAAATGTGGCGACATTATTTAATGGGAAGAAAATTTCTGTTACTAACTGACAATAGTGGTGTAAATCATTTGTTCATTCAACCGGATCTCAATGCAAGACAAGCATGATGGTTGGCCTTTTTAAGTGAGTTTGATTTTGAAGTACGACACATCAAGGGTAAAGAAAACAAAGTTGCAGATGCACTAAGTTGGAGGACTAGTGGGCTTTATGAAATAATTATCAGCAAGGAAGAAAATGATAACGAATAGAGAATAAAATCTATAAGAAGTAAGGATGAAAATTATAGCAAAACAATAGTCGAATTGCAAGGAAATGCAGAAAATATGAACAAAACAGATCTAAGTATAGATAAAAATGGGTTGTTAAGGTTCAAAGACAAGTTATATGTACCCAACTCTATTGATTTAAAGAAGACAATTCTTGACGAGCTGCACAAAAAACCATATTCTAGTCATCCAGGATACCATAAAACAATAACAGCCTTAAGGAAATTGTTTTATTGGCCTAACATGAAAAATGAAACAACTAAATATTTGTCTAGATGTTTAGATTGTCAACAGGTAAAGGCTGAGCACCAACATCCGGCAAGTCTATTACAACCTCTGCCTATACCCGAATGGAAATGGGAAATTATTTCAATTTACTTCATCACAAGTTTTCCTAAGACTCAGAGAAAAAATGACTCGATTATGGTAGTGATTGATAAACTAAGTAAATCTGCACATTTTATACCTATGAAATCTAATTACAAATTCATTAATATCGCTGAAATTTTTATGAAAGAAATTTTTAGGTTGCATGGAATTCCTAAGATGGTGATTTCAGATAGAGATGTCAAATTTATAGCCAATTTTTGGAAATACTTATTTGCAGGTTTCGGTACTAATTTGGATTCCAGCACAAGTTACCATCCGCAAATGGATGAGCAGACTGAACGAACAAATCAAATTATCAAAGACATGTTGTGAATGTACATAAGAACAAAACCAACTAAGTGGGCATAGTGTTTTCACTTAGTTGAGTTCGCTTACAATAATGGTTATAAAGGATCAACTAAGATGAGTCCCTTCGAAGTATTATATGGAAGGAAATGTGCAACCCCGATCAGTTGGGATAATCCAGTCGACAGGGTTATGGTGGGATCGGAAATGCTCCAAGAAATGGAAAGAATGGTAAAAAGGGTACAACAGAACTTGAAAGAGGCACAAAACCGACAAAAAGTCTATGCATATCTAAAAAGAAGGCATCATGAATTCAAAATTGGGGAACATGTATATCTAAAAGTCAAAGAAAGAAGAAGCTCTCTAAAGCTAGGAAATTGTTCCAAGTTTGTGCCAAGATTTTGTGGCCCCTTAGAGATTTTAACTCGAATCAAACTCGTGGCATATCAACTGAAATTTCCCGCAAATTTAAAAGTTCATAATGTTTTTCATGTTTCGTTGTTGAAAATATATATTCATGATCTTACTCACATCATTGATTGGAACATGGTGCAGGTGGAACCATAAGGCGAGTTCCAAGAGGAACCTATGTGCATTCTAGATAGGAAAGAAACAGTACTTCGGAACAGATTCATCGCCCAGGTAAAAGTGCAATGGAAACACTTTAGTCCTGAGGAGGTCACTTGGGAATTAGAAGAAGATATGCAAAAATCTTATCCAATCTTGTTCCGATAGATGATTGAACACTGAGGACAATGTTGTACTTAAGGGAGAGAGGATGTGATATCCTCAAATTATCAGAAATTAAATTCCAAGTTGAATTTATAAATAAATTTCCATTTTTG
Source organism: Picea engelmannii (assembly GCA_009831015.1). Lineage (NCBI taxonomy): Eukaryota > Viridiplantae > Streptophyta > Pinopsida > Pinales > Pinaceae > Picea > Picea engelmannii. The sequence continues at coordinate 44,655 of ML842565.1, forward strand.
GAAAATCCGAATTTAGAATCTTGGATTTTGTAATTATTATTTTATGACTATTGGGAAAAGGTTTGACTTGCCCAAATGTCCTTTTTTGATGGACACATGGATGGGACAAACTTTTTAGTAAATTAAATGTTGGAAGAAAAATGAAACAACCAGGTTGAAAAAGTTGACTATGACTCCATGAGTGGGGAACATGTTTGAGTTAACTTTGAGTTTGATTTTTACAAGTGGCAGAAGTTGAGTTTTGTCACTAGCAGCCCCTAGAAATCAGGGATTTGTAAAGCTGTGAAGTTCCCCAAGGAGGGACAGGAATGGAAAGTCCTAGGCACAAGATAAATACAACATATGTGGGAGGCAGGACGTTTCTTAGTATGTTGGGGATTGAGGACTATTTTGTTGTTATGAACACATCTGTTGTGAGGAAAAACATTTTTATGATCTGTTGAAAGTGACAATAGCTAAGGATTGTGACATAGTTCTCCCTTATGGAGTCACAGTCATGCTAGGGGGTGATCAGGAMAAGTGATCGTGGTTGTTTTGTTTCCACRGTTGGGTGGAACGTCATTGTTCCATTTGTTTCCCAACATCAGTATTTAGATATGTATCTCAGTTATGTTCTTTTATGGGTGATGTAATATTGTTGATGTTATACTATTGATGTTATATTGTTGATATTATGCAGTTGATGTCATGCTTTATATTAATATACTCATGAGAAGAATCTGTTTAAGTGGACTATATAGCCATAATAGCTTGGGGTTTTCCACTATGTAAAAATACTTGTAGTGGTGTTTTTATCAAAGTGAAGTATGTATATATATATATATATATATATATATATTACAAACAATAGGTTGTTGGCCAATATTTTCCAATTTGGATTTTTCATAGACCCAAGAACCATAGCTAGTCTAAACGAAGATTTAAAAGACCACATAAAATTGTCTGTGAGTGCGCTCATGGACTGGTGGAATAGATATGGAACCCAAATACCTTTTGTGGACATGTCTCTTACTTCACCAAGTGCACTTTCTTTTCTTCCAACCTGTAAATGAGTCACACAATAACATTAGTATCTTACTAATGTGAAAACCATTAAAGAATGAGATAAATAAAAGAATCAAAGTATATTTATCTTGGATCCCTATTTCATATCGGAGTACCCTCGTTGCCTTGAAAAATAATTGACCCAAGTCCTAGGAAGGGGAGTGGGTGCGTAACTCATCTAATGGGTTCCCTCACAGGACAAAGGGACCCATCATCAGCTGACATACATGATAAATTAATTTAATTGCGAAAGTAATAAGAATAAAACAAACTTCTAAATTAAGTTATGTAGCTTGATATTCTATAGTTTATAAAATACAAAGAAATACAGACTGTAATCAAGATAAGGGTGTTAATAATTCCATAAGTATTACTTCGAAGAAATTTCCAAAAAAACCCTAACGGAGAGCCAAAAGAATACCATGGCGAAGATAATAATTAAAACATGAATTATCATTCATAATACACATATGGAGCTTTTGATAGGGATGATTCTTGCGACAAGGAAGTATGAAATTAAGAATTAATTTACAGAGATATAATGATGCAATCTGAGTAATAATCTAATCTGTAAGTTAAAGTTTTAAATTACACAAAACGTATTAAAAGCCCTGCGAGTTTCTCGCCTCAGATTTCACCAGGGATATGACAATGCATGCAATTATTGGTCATAGTCTGTAATGAAACAAGAAGACCTTATTTTGACAACTAGAGTTAGCAAAGGCAAGGATTCTGAACTTTACGTGGACAGATTTGAACAATAGCAAGCAATAAGTATGTTGCCGAATAGTCATGGGTGTTTTAATAGTGACAGAGCACATTTTTATCCTCGACACAGATATTCTATAACCAATTCATACATACAAAGGGGCGTTACTGCTATTTTCAACAAACAAGGGCTTTTTACCATGCCATATAAAAATACAAATTATCATTATGAATTTTACATACAAAGTTCAAATTGATCGAAGTCTGTAACAAATCCTTTAAGTGTGAAGCTTCTAAGATTTTATCCGAATGGTGGAATGCAATTATAAGTCTATTTGGCCATGAATTTACACAAGGTCTGCCCGATAGGCCTCTAAAATTGACGATTATATTCCTTATATAGTAACTGACGGTTATTTCCTTACACAGTAACCGATGATTATTTTCTTACACAGTAACCTCTAGATAAGGGTCGCGGGTGTAATGACCTATGTAAATACTTGAAACCAAACGATAAGATTTACAAAGGGTTTAGCCTTTGGCAACGATGAATTCCAACTATGAGTGGACTAAGAAGGAGCCCAAAGGATTACAGGTTTGAGGATTGATAGCTAGAAAAAGAAACATAGTAATCCTATCCAATCGAGTGATAAACTTAAAGGGTTAAATGCACAAATGAAAATCTTTAACACGGTGGATCCTGGAACAAAACTCTTATGGAAGTGTGATTTATCATACGATATCAACTCTCAAACAAAAGAAAAACATAGAGTATGTGACTTGGAACCTCAAAGACATATTATAGTACCAAACATAGAAGGTATCACTCAGAGAATGCATTACACCCAACATAGAATGTTTTGTTTTGGCATAAAGAATACATTGCACAGATAACTCTTACATAAAGAGTACATTGCATAGAGAATGCCTCACATAAGAAACGAAATTTAACAGAGAAAGAATTTGCACAAATAATGCATTGCATAGAGAACGCAAGTTTCGAATAATTACTTATTGTGTCTGTGGAAACCCTACCAGAGCTCCAATGCCACCATTCTCCATAGAGCCAAACAATACTACTGGTCACGGGGAGTAAACCAAAAAGTAAAAAAGTGCAAGGGAATAACTACGAGGGGTGTAATGTCACCTTGTGTGCCTCGGTAGTGGAGAATACTGAAAGGTACTCCACCCATACATTTCCATGTGAAACCAACGGAAGTGGTAAGATCATAGTGGACAGTTCCTTATAATGTCAGGCCTGGAGAGTACCGGTGGTCTATCAACATTAATGGACCCGACCTAGCACAAATGCCCACGGTTAATAGCCTAGGTTCAGACCGACCTGATATCCACCTCATTTATGTTTTTACAAACCACTTAAAATATGTGTATATGCATGTAACTATGGATCAGTGGGTAATGCTAGTGTATTGCGTAGGGTTACAACTTCATTGTTGATTGCACATCATAAAATTTTTCAGGGAAAAATAAAGCCTATTAAACAACAAAAAATTTTGTGACACAAGAAGGTAATCTAATATATATCTTATTCCAATATCTATACACATAGCAGTTTCACTCCACTTGATTATCCATTCTAAAGGTTTGGAGATTTAAAACCCAACCTATCTCCTACTGTTATGATTTTTTTTATGAAATTTGGGGTGCATTACATATGGTTTCAGAGCTGTAGGTTACAATGCTTAGACCTCAGGGAAGTACCAGAATTGTTTTTTGTTTTTGAAGGAAAAATCTAATGAACATATTTACTATTACAAACAAAAAAAATTGTTTATTGTCAAAATGTCAACACAAAATGAAGAAGGAAATAAAATTGAGGGGAATCAAAATCAAGAAATTCCTAGAGACCCAGAACATAACAATGAAGGAATCTCAACCACCCAAGTCTTGGAAACGATAAGGAACCTTATCGTGGAATTACAAGTATTTAAAGCAGATAACGGAAAGTTGAAGAAAGCACAGGAAGACCAGTTGGAAATAAATGAAATGTTGCTACGCAGTATAGTAACAAAGAAGAGTCCAAACGACAATGAAAGAGAAGAAGAGGTCAACAAAAAGTCCTCTAAGAACTCGAGTCATGACAAAAAAAAAGAGAACAATTCTTTCGAAGACACACATGAAGGAAAATAAAACAAGTGGACCACCTAGAAGGTGAGTTTAAAAAGATAAAACACTCCACCTTCGATGGAGAATCTAAGGTTGGCGAGGAAGCTGAAGCATGGTTGTTAGACATTAAGAAATACTTTCAGATTCATAATTACTCTAGTAATATGAAAGTTAGAATGACCATTTACAATTTAAAGGGAAAATCAAGTATCTGGTGGCAAGACCTGAAATTAGCAAAGGGATTGAAAGAAAAACGAATGAAATGGTCATAATTCAAAAAGTATTTCAAGAAGTAGTACTTTTCGGAAAGTTATTACGAAATAAAAACTAAGGAATTTTATGAACTGCAACTAGGGAAAATGGCTATGGATGATCTAATAAATAAATTCCTAGATCTGTTGAAGTTTTTACCGTACATCAAAGAAGATAAGGTAAATATACACATGTTCTTAAGTTGTCTACCACGATATTACAAGGACATGATTGAATTTGATAATCCTAAGTATTTAAATGAAGTGTTTAGAAAGGCTCGAATGTGCTATGATCAATACAAACAAAAATATGAAATTCCCAAGGCATGGAAGGACAAGAAACAGAATAAGATGAATCAACATAATAAAGGCTTCCAACCAACCCCTTTTTGTAACATGGCAATGGATTTTCAAAGGAAGGACTATCACTCTAATACAGTGAATACTCAAGGGGTAAATAAACCAGTTAATCTGGGATTCAGGAAGGTAGGGGACAATCGCAGAGAACCATTGAAATGTTGGTCGGAGTGTGGGGAACCCCACCTGCAAAGAAATTGTCCACGCTTAAACCTAACAACAAGAACTTCATTCCATAATATTCAAGAGGCTTCAACAATTGGAGAATTTGGTAGAAGCATGCATAATATCAATGTAGCTCTGGATGGCAGACATGCAGATCATCAATCCACTATTGTGGAAGTTGAAGGCAAAATTCATTTCAACAATGTTTCTATACTAATTGACCTAGGAGCTAGTCTGAGTTATATTACTCCAACTTTAGTAGAATCAAACAAGTTAAAGAAGGTAAAACATGCTAAATCTTGGTTAGTACAACTAGCAACGGGGACTAAAAGAAAGGTAACATATTTCATTTTTTATTGTGAACTTAGTATAAATGGTCACAGTACAAAGTTAAATCTGAACGTATTATCTTTGGGGTCTTACGATATAATTATCGGAATGGACCGGTTAGAAAAACATAAAGTGATATTAAATTGTTACGAAAAGTCATTTGTGTATAAAGATGAAAATATTGTAGTCAGAACAGTACAAGGAATCAGAAAACCAGTTTTTGTTAGACAAATATCAACAATGCAATTTAGGAAATGTATTAATAAGGGTTGCCAAGTGTATGTTGTTCAAGTAACTAATCTCCTAGGGGAAGAAAGAAAACCAAGCTTAGAAGACTTTGCAGTCCTACATGGGTTCAAAGATGTATTTGTAGAAGCAATACAGGAACTACCTCCAAGGAGAGATATAGATTTCTCTATCAATCTACTACCTGGATCTGCCCCGGTGTCCAAGGCACCTTATAGAATGAGTATACCTAAAAATGGTGTGTCCTGGAGAATGGCACCTACTTTGAAAAACCCCATTTATGAATATAGCAAGAGTGCATGGAATGTTTCTATTCACATCATAGGTAGAGACAATTTCCCTTTCTCATTAACTTCATGCATTCTTTTTGTTTTTATTTCATGAATAATGGTGATTTTGGGGGGTTTTGTTCTCGGGACCTAATCTTCAAATTCTGCCGCTACTTTATGGGTTCCAGGGGAATGTTTCTTTCCCACTGGAATCTCAAATTTAACCCAGATATGGAGATATCTACAGTTCCTGTATGGATTAGACTTTTGTGCCTCCCCTTTATTTTCTGGGGCAGAGACATTTTAAATCCATTGGAAATAAATTGGGTCATTATATAACTCATTTTGAGCCTAAGGGAAATATTTTCACATGTGCCAAAATATATGTGGACATGGATTTTGAAAAGTGACTACCATGGGCGATTTAGCTCAACATGGAGGGTTGAGGTCATCTTTGGGCCCTTTCTTATGAGCAGGTACCTTTCAAATGTAACCTTTACCATGAATGTGGGAAATTTTCCAAAATATGCCCTAAATCCCAAGAAACTCAACCATCATCTAAGTTAAATCTAACTCCACATAACAATGTTGATCAAGGTTTCAAACAAGTTTCAAGAAAGCATAAGAAACAACAGCCCGGGGGGGACTTGACCTGACCATATATCTCAGACTCGCCCATCTAATCCCTCCAAAACTATATTTGAATCTTTGGGATCTCAAGATGAAGAAAAAGATGGCTCGGTTGAAGAAGAGTCTCATAAGAACATCCCATAAGTAAATATGAGCCACCAACAAAAGAACAAAAGAAATAATAAAATACAACTAAATGAAATTAGACCTCGCTCAGAAATTGCACAACTACACATGGGAAGGAATCAGTTCCATGATATGTGGATGGGACTCCAATTTGGGTTTCGACAATTGCCCACGAAAAGGACTCACCTTTAGTGGGGGAGGAGATTGGTGAAGTAAGGGAGGGAGAAGAGTCCTCTAAATCTCCCTCATTTTCAAAAATATCAAAGAAGAATCCACATCCTTCTCCCCCTTTAACAAGAGGAGGGAAATCAAATAAAAAATGTAGAGAGAAAGATGCAAAATCAAGAATCTCAGGGGGTGCTCAATGAACCTTGGATGACCTCGTATATAGTGAGGGGCAAGTTCTGCATAGCAGTTAATTATGTTTTTCTTTTGAATGGCTATGTTGAGGCCATGCATGTCATTGCATTGTAATCTAATTCTATACATGTTTTTGGATAGATATGCATGTCTTCACATGGCTATTTCCACTCCATGCATGTCTTTTCATCGTTATCTTAAGACCTTGCATGTATTTGCATTGTAATATAATTTTGGTAAAGGAATTATGATTGTAACTAATGAATCTCATTTAGTAGCTTGAGATACTCTATTGTAAGAAGCTTCAAGTGGTCATTTAATTGCTTGAGATACTCCATTGTAAGAAGTCTCAAGTGGTTGATGTTGGTTGTTTGGCTTGACCAGTTTGGCCAAAGTTAATAGATAGGAGGTGTTGGTTCTCTCGGTTAAGGATTTCCAGAATAAGTATTGGCTCTATGTGCATTCTCTCTTGTTGTGTTATTTCTCTCTCAGTGTTTTATCACAAAATACATGTATACAATTTTAACATCTTTGTAAAATTAAATTTTGCAAATATAAACTTTGAACATATTTGTAAATTTAAACCATTGTTCTATTTATTGGAAAAAAATTAAATAGTATTGCTCTCGTGATGTGAAAATACAATAAAAATGAACCATATGGTTGGTTTACAAATACAATAAAAT
>ML842566.1:28080-39503 GCA_009831015.1 Picea engelmannii
TGGCCATGGGATAACTCAATGGGTTCTTGTCTAAGTTTGTTATCATTGTATTCTGGCAATAAAAAGAAATGAATTACAGTCTGCATTGCAACGACAATCTGAAATTTAAATAATAAAAGGGGGTTTTTGATTCCGGTCTACCTTTTTACTTGTGTCAGGGGGTTGAAAAATGTTGGGCTCCCATTGTTTTCACTGGGGTAAACATTCGCCATGAACTTTATGACTGTGCATTGATGGCCCTCCCCTTTTTATATATATATATAAATTGCTGACTGTGTTGGTTTTTTTTTCTCCACTTGGTAGTTACGGTTGTCAATAACCCTTCCTCTGCATTTTGTTTTTATATTGATTTGGGCGTTTTTAGATGACTGTGGGCATTATAAATCTCTGTGGGCATTTTAATCTTCCTGCGGGTGTTTATAAACTTATATGGGCATTTTTATATAGATTTAGGGGAAAATCGTTTTTGTAAAATCGTTCTGGCATTCGTTTTTGAAAACTCGTTGTTGTAAAATCATTCTGGCAATTCGTTTTTTTACACTTCTGTGGGCAATTCATTTTTACACCTCTCTGCGTTTTTAGGGTTATAAGTTCTCTGCGTATTGGATGTACTTCTCTGCATATTTAATGTTATACATTCTCTGCATTTCTGTTGTATTTCTCTATCTTTTATGGATTCAAATTCTCTGCGTTCGTTTGTATATCTATGTGGTTTAGGGATTCCCCCACAAATTCGACCACACAACCTCTGCGTAAGGTGTTATAATTTCCTTGTGGATTGGTTGTATAAACCTATCCCTCAGCAAAATCGCACTAGTACATTGGTTGTGCTATTATTGCGTTGGCAATTTGCTCGTGGGTATGGCTGTATGGCCATTTTCTTCTTCTTGATCATGCCTCTCTATTGGCAAAAAAAAAAATTATATATTATATACTCGCACAAGCCTCTATTGAATACCCCTGTGAGTGCTTGATGTAATGGCTGTGCAATGCCTCTGCAGCTATATCCAGACCAATTATTTCACCCCATTCCACCCCAGCCAACAGTGTTCAATCGTGACCCTTCACCCTGTTTTTTTTTAAATTAAAAATCGTATCCTTTAACTCTGCATGAGCGTGTTGTACGGCGGTGAGGGAAATTTCTATGACACGGTCAGGAAATCTTCTGAGTTGACATCCTGGTTCTGACAGATGCCTTTTTGATAGTTTCCCTTTGATCATTTAATTCTGGCATGCACTCCCACGCTTTAAATTTTGCTAGTTATTGATTTTCATGCTTTTGGCATTGTGGTTGGGCTGCTAATTACGGTAATATGTATTGTATTGTTATTCTTTTGCAATGTATGGTTACGGTAATATAGAGCTACTGAAATATGTAAGGGTAACTATTGGTAACTGTTGAAATAAGTAATAGTGATGATTATTGCAATATAAACTAAAATGCAACAATAGTGTTAGAAAACAAAAATGTAATTTTTATTGTTATTTTATCCGCGCAGTTATTTGCAAAATACATGTAAGGATACAATTATCTTATGGTGCTATTGAAATACTATTGTAATTGATAACATGAAATGGTATAGTAAAGGGTAACTGTATCGCAACTGTAATATATAGTTTTGTACGGTGTAAAGGTAAAGTCGCGTAATATATTGTTTTTTTTTATTATAATGGTAAGGTCATTGTTGTTTAAATTTGCATTGTCCTGGGAACATAAAAATGATGATACAGTTATTTAGGGTCATGGTATTGTAGTTGCATTGTTAGGATAACAATAAAATGTAAAGTCCCAGCTAATTTTAATGGCAAAGCTACTTAACATAAAGGTAAGATATGGTTATTTTCTAGACTTGTTTTAGTAGTTTCAATTGTGATTAAAAAACAATACCATGAAAAGTCCTTGATGGTTTATTTGGAATATTTTTAATATAAAAGTAAAGATATGGTTAGATCTAGGTAATGTAATTTTAGTGCTACTATTATGTACAACAATTAAAATGTAAAATCCTTGTTATCTAATTGAGGGTGGATATTCTTTATTAAAATCCCTATTAATAACATTATTTAACGTGGATATTCTTAATGAATCTAATTGGAGATAAATAAATCTTTCGACCTTTATTCAAATTATTACTAGGTTGACCTCCTCATGGTATCTTACTGGATATAGGTTGACCTAGTTTGTATGATCTAATTCTGACATATGCAAACAAAAATCCTACATACATCAAAGAATATTTGTTGTTGTACAAACCTGAAACCACAACAAAATTAAAAAGTCGGTAATCTCACTACAACCCTGGGGAAAATAAGATATAATCTACTCTCTAGATCTTCTCCGCGCATTTAAGATGTGTTTTGTATGTCTCTTCCACGTCTTTGTTATTTTACTCATCATTGAAGTTTCCGAAAGTTCAATGTTGTCATGAACTTGTTCAAACTTCAACATTAATAGTGGCAACAACTTATTCAACTCYGCCTCYAGGAGGAGTATTATCTTTCCTACTCTCAACCTCATTGGGCTCTGCACTTTCCTTGCTATCATCCTTTTCAGTTTTAACCTCTAATTCTCTATCATCTTTAGCATCCAAAGCAATTTCTTCATCTTTACCACCTGACTCTGCATCATCCTTGGTCAATACCGCCATCCTAGAATTCTTTGATTCTTGCACATCCACACCGACACATTTCTTACTCTGACCCTTATTAAACTTTAAAGGGGCTGCAGAATTTCCAAGTTTTTTCAGCTGGGCAGCGTGTTTCCTACCTATAAGATGTGATTCAAGAACAACCTGATTGTTAAAATCCTTGTTACATATCTTACATTCTACGCTTAAAACTGACAACTTTTGACGTTTTGGGGAAGACGTGCTTCGTTCTTCCTGTTGTCTTTTACCAATACTTCTGTCCATTTCTTGGCCCTCATCATGCTGATCTATTTGAGGTTTCTACTGGATTCCTAACATCAACTGGTGCTTTTCTATCAATATATGCTCTCCGTTAAGAGCTTCCATGGTTTTACAGTCAACCCCACAAAGAGAACACCATCCCATTAGTTGTAGTGACTTCTTCCCATATCCTGAGGCTTCCTCTAGTTTGTTTAACATGGTCTGGTGTTTCTTGCCAAATGCATGAGATTTGTGAAGAACTTCCTTGGTGACGCAGTCCACATTACAAAGTGAACACCACCCAGGTCGTTCAAGAATCTCTGGAGCTTTACGATCACTCTCTGACTTTTCAGGAAACTTTGGCCGCAATTCCTGATTTATACGATGCAAAACCTGAAACACCACAGTAAATATAACACTAATTAGATTGTTACTTAAGCCTTTAGTTGAAGCCCATAAGTACATGTAAATATCACACTAATTATATTATTAATTATACATTTGGTTGAATCCCATTAGTACATGTAAGTGAGTGTTTGTTAGGACTACATCTACTTTGAGTTTATTAGGATTACATGTACAGTCTATTCAATAAAAGTTTGAAAAATAATATAATAACATAAAAGATCCGGACCTCGTGTTTGTTAAATATCATGTAACCTCAATAGGCTGACTGAAAAGCTATCCTGGCCAGCTGTAATTTCTATTCTTGTTTTGCTTGAGCCTATTTAGCTCAACTATTTCCCTTTTCATAGTACTTACTTCTTCATGATCTTCTTCATATACTCGTTTTGTACTCTTCTTCTTATATTCTAATATACTGTTTTTTGTTCTATTCTTTCTCTCTGCATTTCTTGCTTCACAATTTATCATGGTATCAAAGATTCAATAGTAAGCCTATTCACATAGGATGGAGAGCAAGACTATCCTAAAATATCTCAGAGCTTACATGGATCTTGAGAGCACGCGACACAGTCTTTTTCACAAGGATTGGAGAGTTATCTGTTCATACTCTCAAAAGATCCTCAAAGGAAGCTCATGCGAGGAAGAAGAGTGCTATATGCTCAAAATATTGAGGAAGCAAAGACTGCAGATGGAGAAACAATAAAGATTCTTGCAAAACTTTCAAATTCATAAAAGATTCATGAAGAAGAGCTGCAGGACGCAGGAAAATTTGAAGAACTCGAAGAATTCGCTTAAATTCTTTAAAAGATTCCTGCAGAAGGCAAAATCGTTTAAAGATTTATAGGAATTCTCTCAAATCCATCAAATATTACAACAGACAATGCTAAGCTTCAAAGAACTCGTGAAATTCTTCCAAATCTTTGAAAGAATCACAAATTTTTCTTCCGCAAGAGAAAATTTCTTCAAATGTAGAAAAAAGCGCATCTCTAGTTTAAAGAACAACCGTCGCGGCCATAAGATTTGTCCTACGAACAAATCCGAGGTGGAAATCCAGTTTGGAAGGGATGAGGAGAACACGGAAAAGGCCAAAGAATTTCAGCCATTAGATCTTGCACAGAGGATCGATAGCCATTGAATCAGCAAGAAAGTGCACGAGGTTTAGTCCTCTGGAGTGCACAGGAGAAATTTGACTTGCGAAGTCACGAAATCATCTAGACCGTCCATCAAGAGACACATGGCGAGATCTCGACATTTCGCTGACTTGTAAGGTGTAAAGGTCATAAGTCAACCGTGAGAATTCACGAATTGCGAAATCACGAGTTATTCTGGACCATTGGATCGAGATAGATCGTGAGCTATCGATCTGATCCAATCACAAAATCGGGGATCGAGAGTTGGAAGAGTGAAGGAGACTTCTCTCCAAAACCCTGATACATGAAATCCCGACATCACAAATCGTGAAATCCCGAGAGGATTGTGAGTCGTCCATCTTAGAGGACAGGTGGTAGCAGATCCAAGGATAATCATTTCGGCATTTCGGAGTTCGGAATATCGGAGGTCTTGTCCCAAAGTCCCAAAATCCTGAAAAGATCACAGCCGTCCATTCGCTTGGGACACACGACGGAGATCAAGGAAATCGTCGGTATTTCGGCTACCGGGGTTTCAAGTTGACAGAGGATTTCGAGTCGAAAGTCGTGAAATCGTGAAATGACAAGGACTGTCCATCTTGAGGATACATGTGGCAACAATCTAGGTCCTCGTTGAAAGTCCCGCAAGCGAAGGCCATCGACATTTCGGGAATCATCTTTTCGGGAGTCGAGAGACCAAGAGGTCGTGCGTTTTAGTCGCGAAACCATAAAATGGACTACGGTCATATAAGGAGAGGTCATGTGGACCAGAGGGATAGCGTAGGGGGCTAACTGAAATTAAAATCGTTTCGGCAAATCGATATTTTGGAGTTCGCGGTTTCGGAAACTCTGGGACAAGAGTTCTAACTTCGCGAAATAATGAATCGCGAAATCTCGAAGGGATCTGTACCGTCAGATCACAGGAATATCTGGACCATTGATCGGTGTTTCGACATATCGGGGATCCTGTAGACAGAGGACCGGGCCACTTCGCATCGCGAAGTCTATAAATTTGAAATCCCGAAAAGGCTTTCGAGAAGGGCCTTTCCAACATATTTTGCATTTTGGCAAATTGAAAGACAAAGAACCGAAAAATCTCGTAGCACTTTAACATAAAGGTGTGTGGTCACATTGCACGGTGACTAAGGCCAAACTCAAGTCGTTAAGCCCTCTTCGACACTTCTGCAATCAGAAGTTGGACAGTTCAAAGGTCTCGTCTAACAGAGTTCTGAAATCACTGCAAGAAAGCAAAAGACCTAGTTTTACGCGTGGGAGACAGGTAAATACGAATTTTTCTTTCTGTTTTGTTCAATTTTCTTTTAAAATATGGCATCGTCTAGCAATTTAGGACCAACTCAGGGTTCGATTCCTCTTGGAAAGAACTATGAGTTCTGGTCTCTTCGGATGAGATCCTTCTTACAAGCACACGAGTGTTAGGATCCAGTGGATCATGGATATGTGGAACCAGATCCAACAGACCTTGCCGCCATGACTAATTAGCAGAAAATTGCTCAGACAACGCAGAGAAACAAAGAAAATAAAGATAAATTTTGGATTCAAAATTCTATGGATGACTCAATTTTCTCAAAAATCACAGGCGCTGGTACTTCAAAACAGGCTTGGGACATCCTTAAAACTTCCTACCAAAGAAATGAGAGGGTCAAAATAGTTAAACTGCAGACCTTGAGGATGCAATTCGAGACTCTAAGGATAACAAGGTCCGAAAATGTGGATCAGTTCATGACCAGAGTCATGGGCATTGTGAACCAGATCATACTAACTGGTGAAACCATCACTGATCAATGAATTATTGAGAAATTCCTCAGAAGTTTACCAAAGAAATTCGAAATGGTTGTAACAACAATCCTTGAATCCAAGGATCTGTCAAGTTTTTCAACAGATGAACTAATTGGTTCTCTGGTGACACATGAGACCAGACTGCATCTCATAGATGAGTCAATCGCTAATGCTTTCAAAACACAATTCTCCTTTAGCAGAGGCAGAGGCAGAGGGTGAGGCAGAGATCACCAAGGAAGAGGGAGCAGTCATAAAAATCCTCATTCTAGTGGAGGACATAGACAACCGTATCGGAATTAAAATTTCCAAGGTCAAAGACAACAACAACAAAATCAACATCAGAATTTCCAGCCTCAAAGAGGAAGAGGGAGAAGATCAAATGAGAAATCAAGCATACAATTATATTACTACAACAAGTATGGGCACTATGAATCTGAATGCAGGAAGAAGCAAGCAGATCAGCTCTCAAGCAGAGCACATGTGTCAAATCACACGAGAGAAAACTCAGGAGGTATGTTTCTTTCATACCACAAGACTGAACAACAACCTAAAGATCTCTGGTTGCTGGACAGTGGATGCAGCAATCACATCACAGGTAACAAAAATTTACTTTAATGCATTGATTCTTCACTCTCATTTGATATTACACTTGCGAATGATTCTTTAGTCAAAGTTCAAGGAAAATGCACTATTCCTATTCTTACTAAACAAAATGTAAAGAAAGACATAAACAATGTCTATCATGTTCTAGATCTGAAACATAATTTGCTATGTTTAGGACAGCTCATTGAACATGGCTATAAGGTACTTTTTGAGGGAGCATCTTGCAAGATATATGACAAAATCTCAAGCAGAAAATTGATTTCTGAAATCCACATGACTCCAAATAGGATGTTTCCCCTTACACTCAGAACTGCAAATCTGAGTCAACCATATGCACAAAGTGCATCAACCCTGAATGAAACAATGGTTTGGCATACAAGATTTGGACATCTACTGTTTCAGAGTCTAAGTCTTCTTCAGAAGCACTCCATGGTCAAAGGACTTCCTACATTTAAAGAGCAAACTTCCCCATGTGAGTCTTGCATACTTGGAAAACATAAGAGAACTAGCTTTCCACAGTCTTCCAATCAAGCCAAACAACATCTTTAACTTGTTCACACTGACCTATGTGGACCAACTCAAACAGAGTCCATAGGTGGTAGATTTTATTTTCTAACATTTATTGATGATTTTAGCGGAAAAATATGGATCTATTTTCTCAAACACAAGTCTGAAACTTTTGAAAAATTCAAAGAATTCAAGGCAGAAGCTGAAAAACAGAGTGGTAAATATATCAAAGCACTCAGGTCAGATGGAGGAGGAGAATACAACTCTAGAGAATTTGCAAATTTCTGCAAATCACAAGACATTATCATGCAAACAAAATCCAGGTATACTCCACAACAGAATGGAGTGGCTGAAAGGAAAAATCATACAATAACGAATATGGCAAGAACACTTCTCAAAGATAAATGTTTGTGAAATAGGTTTTGGGCTGAAGCAGTAGCATGCTCAGTTTATGTTTTGAATAGATCTCCAACCACCAAACTAAATCTAAAAGTCCCTCAAGAAGCATGGAGTGGGACAAAGCTCAATGTTGTGCAAAGATCTAAAATTACCAATCACCAAGAAATTAATTCTCAGCAGAGATGTAAAATTTCTGGAAAATCAATTCTGGAATGATTCAAAAAATCAACAAATGGACAGTCAAAATCCATTGCTTCCAAGTTCTAAAAACACAGAAAATTCAAGACAACAAGTATACCACATGGATGTCAAGTCAGCATTCCTTAATGGTTTCTTATAAGAAGAAGTTTATGTCGATCAACCACCTGGATTTGAAGTCCAAGAGAAGTCAGCCAAAGTATATCGATTGAAGAAAGCCTTGTATGGCTTAAATCAAGCTCCAAGAGCTTGGTACAGCAGAATTGACACTTACCTGATCCAAAGTGGTTTCAACAGAAGTCAAAATGAGCCAACTCTTTACACCAAAACAGATCAACACGGTAAAATTTTGATTGTATGTTCATATGTTGATGACATGATCTATACGAGAAATCTTGAGTTAACAAATTTTAAACATGCCATGCAATCTGAGTTTGAGATGACAGATCTTGGCACAATGAAATATTTTTTAGGGATTGAGGTTGATCAATCAACCAAAGGCATTTTTGTCTGTCAGAAAAAGTATGCAGTAGACATCATCAAAAGATTATGCATGGAAGAATGCATTCCAGTAGAAACCCCTATACCCCTAGGCACAAAATTGAGCAAGGAAGATGAAGGCCCTATAGTGGACCCTACTCTGTACAAAATCTTAATAGGCAGTTTGTTGTATCTTACAGCAACTAGGTATGACATTATGTATGCAGCCAGCCTTGTTTCTAGATTCATGGAATCCCCAAAAGATTATCATTGGAAAATGCCGAAACGAATTTTGAGATATGTTGCAGGAACTCTCAATTTTGGCTGATGGTACACTAAATCTGATAGTAATCAACTTTATGGTTACACAGACAATGATTTTGCAGGCAGCCTAGATGACAGGAAAAACACATCTGGACATGTTTTTCAACTGGGCACACACGTGATCTCATGGGCATCAAAGAAGCAACAAATTGTTTCAATATCTTCTGCAGAGGTAGAGTATCTCGCTGCTACCTTAGCTTCCTATCAAGTTGTGTGGCTGAGAAGAATATTAAAAGATATGTCACATACAGAAAAGGATCCAACTCCTATTTTTTGTGACAACACTTTAGCAATTGCTCTATTGAAAAATCATGTGTTTCACAAGAAAAGAAAACACATTGAGACTCGTTTTCATTTCATACGCGAGCTAGTAAAAAATGGTTATATTGTACTACAATTCTGTGGTTCTCTAGATCAACTTGCTGATATCTTTACAAAGCCACTGGAAAAATCGGTTTTTGATTTTCAAAGACAGCACTTAGGTTTATGAGTATGTATGCAATCTATTTATGTATTGTTAGTGTAACTATGTGATCTAACGGAGTGATAGATGTTATATATATGAGTATACCCATAGAGGTAGAGTACAATGCTAGTGTAATGGAGTGGAAAGTGTGAATAGTGTGGGAGAAAGATAAAATACTATGGATTAGAGTGTGTCTATTGTTAGAATTTTAGGGTAAAATGCAGAATGTAAGTCTCTTTTAATTTTTCTAATCAGCAAGACAAATTTGATCTGTAAGTAAGTCACAAGTAAGGCAAACTGAAGCTATTGAATAGAGGAACTCTTGATCATATATTAAACTCAGATCTAAGAGACAGATCTACTATAGAACTGAACACGCATCTTAGGTATGCAACAATACATAGTAGGATAGATCTAGAACAGTTAGAGGCAGCTTAAAGATACAACACAGAAATTATACAACATCTTATCTGAATACAAAAGGTCTAGATAACTCAGATCTTTAACACACAGAAGCATAAGACTTCAGAAGAATTCAAATCTGAAACTTATCATAAACAAATGACAATGAGAACAACTCATAGATCCATACAAAGCTAACTCCATGATCATATAATCAGATTAGATCTAAACCAAAGTAGAAGCAAGTAGGAATCATACCTCGTACAATAACCTACCCCTGAAGATAGCTCAACAACCACAGTAGAGATAGATCCTGAAAGATATGCTCAGTTAAAGATTTAGTTCATGGATCTACACACAATCCTTTAAGCCTATGATAGAAGGAGTTTTCTTTGCCACCAAGTCAATAGGTTAAGGGGATAGATCACAGTTTCAAAATCCTCAAGAATCAAAACTTATCCCAGTAGAATTTCAGATCTGGCCTTATCCTTTCAGATCTGGTTCAACTGAGCAAAACCCTCTTTGCCACAACAGTGAGCTTCAAGGCTCCAAACCCAATAGCTGAAAGGTAACAGCTGGCAAAGGTAAGATGTGGTAGCTACACGACAGCTTTCCATTTCAGCAGAAATAAGGCCGAGGCTTTCCCAGCAGTCACACAAGGGTTACCACAAAGCTCAGAGGTCACAAGAAACAATGACAGTCACCAAAGAGGACAACAACTACAGGAGACACCCCTGCAACAAACAATGGCACCCTACCACAGGTTATGGCACCTTCAAAACAGAGATCGGTACCCTTCCTCAGGCTGTGGTACCCTCAAAACAGGGATCGGCACCCTTTCTCAAGCAACGACACCTTCATAATAGGTAGCAACACATATCATCTCAAGGGAACAACAAGAATAAGGGTAGCGGCTCCCTCTCAGCATAAAGGAGACAGGAAGAAGCTATGGCAGCAATAAGATCCTTCATCAACAGAACATCAAACAAACTTCAACCATCTAGAACTGAGGCCGCAGATCTTAAGAGGCTCTGTGCTTTGATAGCATCACTATAGAATGTGGTAATGAAGAGTAGGGGCGGGTTCCTTTTATAGTAGTTAGGGAAAAGGGTTAGGTCTAGGTTAGGGCACGCTAGGGCAAGAAGGTGAACTTAAGTTACAACAATATGTCACATGTATAAATTAAAATTTAATCATGTGACAACATAATATAATTAAAAAATAAAACAAATGATCACAACAAGGGTAACAATGACCATAGTCAAACAACCAAAGGCCCACAACAAAGGTAACAAAGCCCATCACTAGAAAACCAAAGACCCACACCAAGGGTAAGAGGGTTTACAAAGCCCACAGCCAAAAACAAAAATCCCATAACAAAGGTAAAGGAGGGTTTTCCAAATAACAAGGTGGCATTACTCATTCCTTCAAATCATATGGTGAACCTATTACTTTATCATCACTGCATAAGGGACGTTATCCCTCTTGTGGTTGTGCCCTTATTCAGGGAAGGTCATGTACCATCAAGTTTCACACCAAGGTTAGAGACCAAGGATCAACCCATGCCCCAGGCATGAGCACCCTGGACCCAGTCCAGGGGCCCTAGATATATCTAGGGTATTTAAATGCTTGGTTACAAACCAAGACTTCCATGCCCCAGGCATGGTTACCCTGGTTACAAACTAGGGGCCCTGGTTACTAACCAGGGGCCCTAGACATATCTAGGGTCTTCAACTGCTTGGTTACGAACCAAGACTTCCATGCCCCAGGCATGGTTACCCTGGTTACAAACCAGGGGCCCTGGTTACTAACCAGGGGCCCTAGACA
>ML842567.1:0-10227 GCA_009831015.1 Picea engelmannii
GGGGGGGGGTGAATCAATTGTTACTGTGCTTAAACAATTTATGACTTATTCATGATTTTTAATATCTTCCAAGTGACCATTAATATTATACAAGATATGAACAACATAAATAATGAACATCAGTCACACATAAGATATACACAGAGATATATTTTCATGAGGAAACCCATAAAGGGAGAAAACCTCTTCTTCTTCGAATGATATGCAGTCTTTTAAGTTATGTACATTATCTTTCTTTGAGCACCAACTCAATGTGAGGCTACTACCTATGTTTTACAAGCTCCAACTTATTGAGAGCACCAACCCTCTTATTTCTCTAGCACCCACTAGAAGGAAACATCGACTCCCTGAGTGTTCCAGCACCAACTGGACTTATACAAGAACCAAATTGCATACAGAAAACTTCTTGTTTTCCCTAGAACCACCCTTCCACCCTGTTTTCTAGCCACAACTAGATGGAAGATACAACTTCCAATATTCAAGAACCAACTTGAATATCAGAGGACCACAGTCCTCCCTAGCACCACCCTACCTCTCTGAGTGTAAATAAATGATTGAATAACCAACAATAAAGGTATATCGATTCTTACCCCTTCTTCTTTGTTCTGCAATTCTTCTCTGCTTCACTTTTATTCTGCTCTGTTCATACTTGGCTTGACTTGCTTCTATCTGTTTTGCAATTATTCTCTTCTTCTATCTGTTCTGCAAATCTGCTATGCTTTTGTCTGTTCAGCTTCTGTTTCTCATCTCTGAGTTTCATCTCACACTACGCATACTGTAATTTTTCCTTCTTTATAGTTCAACTCATTTTTCAGTTAGAACAACCAACTTCACACAGTCACATGCATTTGTCTTTTATGCTCTCTCTACAATATAGTTACACCTCCAATTTCAAAGAAAGCACATTAGCAATTGAATCGCCAAACATCCAAGAACTATGATTCAATTCTACTAACTTAATCGTAACTGAACAATTAACAATGAGGTGAAAAAAGTATCCCTTCGATCAAATTCCCAATTAATCAGCACTGTTGGAGTACACCCATAGGGTCTCTCCTTTATCCCATATACCCACTAGATGTGACTGAGCGCTAGACAAAAAGTGATTTCACGATTTCACATTTTGGAATTCTTGTAATGAGACATCTCGACTCTCTCATGTCACGATATCCGAAATGGAGCTTAGATTCTATATCCTTCCCTTCTCATGACCACTAGCTATGACCAAGCGCTTATCCATAAAGCAGTTCATGACTCACGACTTCGGGAATCCTATGATGAGGCATCTCGACTCTCCCAAGTCGTGATCTCTGAAATGGAGCTTAGATACTAGCCCCTTCCCTTCTCGTGACCTTGGCTATGACCACGGGCCAAACATTCAAGTTCTTTTCTTGTTATATCAACCGTCCAGAACTCTCCTGCCAGCTAACAAATGAGATCAAATTGTGATTTTGCGTATCGTGAATTCCTCGCAACTCTTCCTTTGACTTTCCCCATATGCGAGTCAATGAAATGTTGATTGCTTGCCACCTGTCCTTGTTGACGTAGTCTGCCACCATTCCTTGCTGATGTGTTTTGTCACATTCACCTCCTAGATTTGATGACCCAGATTATTCCTCGATCCAATGGCTTAGGTCATATAGGGATTTCACGTTTCGTGAGTACTTCGCAACTCTGCCTTTGACTTCTTTGAGTCACGAGTCAGCAAAATGTTGATCTCTCAACACACGTCCCCCTGGATGGATGGTTCCTATGATTTTGAGAATTTGACAATTCCTCTCTCGTACGCTCATCCAAAGGATTAACCTTCTTGCATTTATTTATCGATCCAACAAAAATTGGTCCTCGTGCTCATATCTAACTCCTAAGATTTGTTCTCCTCTTCTGTGCACTCCTCCTATCTAAATTCAGATCTGGCAGTCGTCAAGAATTCAGAATGGATGATCCAATGATCATTGTTACTCTTCATTGTTGAGATTACACTTTTTATCTTTCCACTTTCTCTTTTCGTTATCAGCGTGTTGATTTCTGATATTGCCATCAATGACAACATGCATACTCTGCCTTTTGTCTATAAACATGCCAACAATCTCCCCCTTTGGCATTGATGGAAACCCCTTGAAGAACCTGAAGAGTTGGACTATCCCCTTAACATCCAACTATACCAATGTAGTATCCTTACCATTACCACACTTTCTCCCAATTTGACATCAATGTCAAAGAAGAAACACGCTCCCCTAAGTTGTTGCAATATATTTTGAAGATATCAGATATGCAATAGGCACATACTCCCCTTGGAAACTATGAAAGGAAGGATTAGAGAAATACTCACCAGAACTATAACAGATATTCAATAAGTAATACCCCTGAGAAGGTGAACAGATTAGATGAAAGAAGATATAACCCCCAACTTCTGACAAAGATATCCAAAAGGGGTCGTTGCTAACGGTTTAGTAAATATGTCAGCTATCTGTTCTGTGGAAGGAAAATAATTCAGCTGAAAAAATCTGTTTGTAACATGCTCTCTGAGAAAATGATATTTGATTGGTATATTCTTAGGCTTGGAATGAAGAAAAAGATTCTTGGAGACACTAATGGCACTGGTGTTATCACATTGAATTGAAATCGGATCAATATAATTTACCTTCAAATATGCAAGAGTTTGGATCATCCATAAAATCTGAGTGCAACAAGTAGCAGCATCAATGTACTCTTCCTTTGTATTTGAAAAGGAAATAGATCCATGCTTCTTACTAATCCATGATACTAATGAGTCATCCAGGAAGAACGCACCTCCACTAGTGCTCTTTCTCTCATCCACACAATTTTCCCAATCAACATCTGAATAAGAAGTTAACTGAATATTCTGATTTCTAGGATACCAAAGACCATAAGTCATTGATCCCTTCAATTATTTCAATGTCCTTGTTATAGATACTAAATTACTTTGCTTAAGAGAAAACTGATAACGACCTACCATTCCAACAACTTGCATTATATCAGGATGAGATGTTGTAATGTACAGAAGACTGCCTATCATTGATCGATATGTCCTTTGATCAACATCATGTGAAATATCATCTTTACTGAGCTTGCAACCGACCACCATAGGTGTACTAATAGGGGAACAATATTCCATTTGAAACTTCTTCAACATTTCTTTCAAATATTTTTCTTGAGAGATAAATATTCTTGTAGAACTCTGATATACTTGTAAACCAAGAAAATATGACAGTTCTCCTATCATGGACATCTCAAATTCTGTTTGCATAGAGTTAGCAAACCACTGGACAGAAGAATCATTAGTACATCCAAAAATAATGTCATCTACGTAAACCAAAACAACTAGTAAATCATCACCTTCAGACTTAATGTAGAGATTGTTGTCAACAGTACCATTCTTGAACCCTTTGTCTAGTAAAAAATTTTCCAGTCTATAATACCAAGCTCGTGGTGCTTGTTTCAGTCCATATAAATCCTTCTTCAGCTTGCAGACATAGTATGGATTATCTGTCAGTGAGAATCCTTCAGGTTGCTCCATATATACTTCTTCCTCTATATCTCCATTAAGAAATGTTGACTTTACATCCATCTAATATAGTTTAAATTTTTTATGACATGAATGTGCAAGAAACATTATGATGGGTTCCAATCTTTCCACTGGTGCAAAGGTTTCATCAAAGTCCTATCCTTCAACTTGTGCATACCCTTTACAGACTAATCTGGCTTTATTCCTAACAACTTGTTCTTTTCATTCATTCTATTCTTGAACACCCATTTGGATCCTATTACATTCTTATATTTAGGTCTAGGAACAAGCTCCCAAGTATTGTTCTTCTCAATCTGATCAAGATCTTCATTCATAACTCTAATCCAATCATCATGCTTGCTAGCTTCATAAAAAAATTTAGGGTCAATCATAGATAGAAAAGCAACCTGAGATTGTTCCGAGTCTTTAATCAATTTCCTTCTTGTCTGAACTCCTTTATTTATATCTCCAATTATCTGATTTTCAAGATGATTTTTTCTAACACTTCTGAGAGGTGGTTTTGTTTCTTTCTGTTGATTTGTATCAGCCTGAGTATTTGTGTCTTCATCTAATTCAGATTCTTCTCTTTCTAATCCTTGGACCTGTTCATTTTCAACTTCAACTATATCTTATGTTCTTGATTCAATACTACTTACATTACATACTGAGATTTCTTCATGAAGTTTAATGTCGATACAGTCAACCAATTTATGCAACCTCTTATTGTAGCATCAATATCCTTTACTGTTTGTAGCATAGCCTAAGAAGATACCTTCATCATCCCTGTCATCATATTTACCAATATTTTCATCATTATTCTTAATATAACATTTACTCCCAAAGACTTTAAAATGCTTGATTGAAGTAGGTCTTCCAAACCATAGTTCATAAGGAGTCTTGTCACTGTGTGGCCTGATATGAGCTTTGTTCAGGATATGAACAACTGTTTGAATTGCTTCCACCCAATATGTCTGAGAAATATTCTTTTCATTCATCATTGATCTTGCCATCTGTTGAACTGATCTATTCTGCCTCTCAACTACTCCATTTTGTTGTGGAGTCCTTGGAATAGTGTATTCTCGTTTGATTCCATGTTTATCACATAAATCTTTGAAGTTCCTTGAACTAAAATATCCTCCTCTATCAGACCTTACTGATTTCAATCTTTTTCCTGTTTGATTCTCAGTCAGAGCCTTAAACACTTTGAATTTTTCAAATGCTTCAGATTTTTCCTTCAGAAAGGCAACCCATGTTAGTCTAGAATAATCATCAATAATCAACATAAAATAGTTTTTATTTCCTATACCTTCTTTCTTTGATGGTCCACATAAATCCATATGTACTAACTATTGTGGTTTTTCTGTTGAAGGAAAGTTTTTAGATTTGAACTGTGTTCGAGTAAGCTTTCCTATTTGGCAAGGTTTACAAATAGAATCATATGGCTTTGATATCTTTGGAAGATATTTTACTGCCCCATTGTTTCTAAACTTACTTATATGATCAAAATTTAGATCTCCAAGTCTCCTATGTCCTAGCAAACTTTCATCATACTTTCTTAATTGTCATTCTTCTTTTTATTATTTTAACACATAGACATTGTTTTATGTTCTTATCCCTTTTGCAACCAACTGTCCTGAATTCACAGACTTTATTTTACAATCTTTAGAAGTAAAACCAACTTCACATCCTCTGTCACAAACTTAAATGACACTTAGTAGATTATGTTTCATACCATATACAAACAACACATCTTGAGCTTTTCCTTTTCCATTACTCGGACTTACCATTCCTTTACCTTTTATTTTTCCTAGTACATCATTTCCAAAAGTTGCATTCCCTGATTTGCTTTCACTTAGAGTTAGAAACTTACTTTTGTATCCACTCATATGTTTGGAACATCCATTATCAATATACCAGGGATTCTTTTGTCTTTGGGCTAATAACACTAGTCTACACTTGTCATCTTTTTTCTTCTTCCAAACCTTGAAATTTTCAGCAGTGGGATTCAAATCTAGCTTATAATTCCTTAAGCGACAATCTGCAGCTTTATGTCCATAGTTATGGTAGACGTAACATTCTCCTTCACTGAATAACAGATCATAATGATTGTTATGCTCATAATTGTTGTTATGTTTCACATGCATCCTTCTCCCAACCATCACATGATTTATAGTCTGTGGTTGTTTGTTGCTTGGCTGTCTCAATATTTGTTGATTATTCCTTGAGTAACTTGATTGCTCATATCTAAATCTTAAAGAACAAGTTATATCTTTGTGACCAAATTTAGAACAGAAAAAACAATATCTATAGAAAAATCCTTTGTACCTGGAAAAAGACTTCCTTCTTTGAGTGGGTCAATTTCTTCCATGTTGATAATTTCTCTAATCTATAGATTCGGTTTTGGTACTTTTTCTTTCATTCCTTCTTGGTGGTTGATTTTCTTTCTTTGTTTCTGCAGAGTGGTTGTTGTCAATGATTGTATATTTCACAAACTTGATGGGTTCTGTATTACTTGGATGATCACTACTTGATCCTTTTTCATATCCCAAGACATCTTTCAAATTTGGATTCCTTTTCTTATTTAGAATGGAGGTTAATCCTTCCGATGCTTTAATGATTAATAGATTTTGGTGATACAATCCCTTAAACTTCTCCATCTCTTTTCTGGTTTTTACTATCTCTTCTTCTAAGGCTTCACATCTCACTTTATTTTCTGATAACTATTGTTCCAGAATGTCCTCTATTTTCTTTGCCTCTTCTAACTCCACTTTTAGTAAGTCGAAGTCTTCATCAGGATTTTTTCCATTCATTTTAAACTGCATCAACAATTGTTTTTTTTTTCTCTTCTTACATCTGAGTCTGTCAATTTCTTCCAAAGCACTGATTAATTCACCTTCCATATCCACCATATCTTCTTCATCATCCATGTCACCTCCTGTGTGTTTATCATCAAGATCTCCCATATCCATAATCATAAAATCATTCACTTTTTCCTCACAGGATGAATCACTATCTATATCTTTTGGGGAGTCATCATTGTTTGCACACAAAATTTTATTTTTACTATATTTCTTAAATTTGTGTTTCTTTTCATCATTAGAGTTCTAGTCCTTTTGGTATTTTATTTTTTAGGACACTTAGATGCAAAATGACCTATTTTACCATAGTTAAATAATTTGAAGGGCATATTGCCTTGGTATTTTCCTGATCCTTTATTTAACCTTCTCACAAATTTTGCCTCAACATCATCTAGTTCTAAATCAATATTATTGTCTGCTTTAAAAGATTATTCTCTAGTAATGGATTTATCTTTGCTAATTCTCATTTCATATGCAGTTAGAGTTCCTAGGAGTTGATCAATGGACATAGTTTTAAGATCATTTAGTTCTTCTATTGCAAAGACTTTTTGATTAAATTTATCAAGCATAGATCTTAAAATCTTCTGAACTAAAAATGATTCTTCAATCTTCTCACCAAGACCCTTCATTGCATTCACAAGTTCTTCAACTCTTAAAAAATACTTCCTAACTGTTTCATCTTCATTCGTCTTTAGTTGTTCAAAATTCAATCTATATGTTTGAAGTTTGGCATCTTTTACTTTCTCATTTCCTTCATAACTTCTAATAAGTTTATCCCACATTGCTTTCGCAGTTTCAATATGCATCGCCTTTACAAAATCATCTTTAGCAAGTCCATTCAAGATAGAATTCATTCCCATAGCATTAAATATAAACTCTAACTTATCATCCTTGGAAGCTAGCACAGTAGGATTTGTATATCCAGTCTCTACTACATCCCAAACATCAACACCTAAGGCCATTAAGTATGTTCTCATTCTAACCTTCCAGAAGGAAAAATTTGTTCCATCAAACATAGGAGGCTTAGTGGTTGATGTCCCTTCATGACTTGTCATGTTTAAGCTTACAGATCTACCTTTAAATAAAAGGAACTCTCTCTGATACCAATTGTTTAAATTACTAAGACAACTGAGAGGGGGGGTGGTGAATCAGTTGTTAATGTGCTTAAACAATTTATGACTTATTCATGATTTTCAATCTCTTCCAAGTGACCATTAATATAATATAAGATATGAACAACATAAATAATGAACATCAGTCATACATAAGATATACAGGGATGATTTTAGGGGCTAAATTTCACACATGGGCTAATTTTCCATGGTTTTCCCCCAAAACATATTCGCTATTCTAAAAATGATTCACCCAAATTCTATAGGATAAAATTATTTTACCTTAAAAATCGCCAAAATTTTATACAAATTATATAAAATCCTTAGAAATTTGAATATTATTACAAAAATATTGCCAAAAATTTATAGTTGTCATATGAAGGATTAGTAAGATTCGTCAAGGTTTCTATATTTTAAAATAAATTTCCATCCTTAAAATCATCCTTGATATACACAGAGACAAATTTTCACGAGGAAACCCATAAAGAGAGAAAACCTCTTCTTCTTCGAATGATAGGTAGTCGTTTAAGTTCTGTACATTATCTATCTTTGAGAGCACCAACTCAATGTGAGGCTACTACCTCTATTTTACAAACTCCAACTTGCTGAGAGCACCAACCCTCTTATTTCTCTAGCACCCACTAGAAGGAAGCATCGACTCCCTGAGTGTTCCAGCACCAATTGGACTTATACAAGCACCAACTTGCATACAAAAAACTCTTTGTTTTCCATAGCACCACCTGCCACCCTGTTTTCTAGCCAAAACTAGATGGAAGATACAACTTCCAATATTCAAGCACCAACTTGAATATCATAGGACCACAGTCCTCCCTAGCACCACCCTACCTCCCTGAGTGTAAATAAATGATTGAATAACCAACAATATAGGTATATCGATTCCTACCCCTTCTTCTCTGTTCTGCAATTCTTCTCTGCTTCATTTTTCTTCTTCTTTGTTCATACTTGGCTTGACTTGCTTCTATCTGTTTTGCAATTCTACTCTTCTTCTGTCTATTCTGCAAATCTACTATGCTTCTGTTTGTTCATCTTTTGTTTCTCATCTCTAATTTTCATCTCACACTACGCATACTATAATTTTTCCTTTCTTACAGTTCAACTCATTTTTCAGTTAGAACAACCAACTTCACACAGTCACATGCATTTGTATTTTATGCTCTCTCTGCAATACAATTACGCCTCCAATTTCCAAGAAAATGCATCAGCAACTGAATCGCCAAATGTCCAAGAACTATGATCCAGTTCTGCTACTTGAATCGTAACTGAACAATTAACAATGAGGTGAAAAATAGTATCCCTTAGATCAAATTCCCAATTAATCAGCATCGTTGGACTACACCCGCAGGGTCTCGCGTTTATCCCATATACCCACTGGATGTGACCAAGCGCTAAACAAAAAATGATTTTGCGATTTCACGTTTCAGAATTCTTGTAATGAGAAATCTCTACTCTCCCATGTCACGATCTACGAAATGGATCTTAGCTTCTAGCTCCTCTCCTTCTCGTGACCACTGGTTGTGACCATCCTCTTATCCATAAAGCGTTTCACGACTCGGGACTTTGGGATTCCTGTGATGAGGCATCTCGACTCTCCCAAGTCGCGGTCTCTAAAATGGAGCTTAGATAATAGCTTCTTCCCTTCTCGTGACCTTGGATATGACCACGGGCCAAACATTCAGGTGCTTTGCTTGTTAGATAAACGGTCCAGAACTCTCGTGCTAGCTAACGGCTGAGATCAAATCGCGATTTCACGTATTGTGAATTCCTCGCAACTCTGCCTTTGAATTTCCCCATATGTGAGTCAACAAAATGTTGATTGCGTGCCACCTGTCCTTGCTGACATGGTCTTCCACATTCACCTCTTGGACTTGACGGCCCAGATTGGTCTTCTATCCAACGTCTCAGGTCATATCATAATTTCATGTTTCGCGAGTTCTTAGCAACTCTGCCTTTGACTTATTTGAGTCACGATTCAGTGAAATGTTGATGGCTCGCCATGCATCCTCATGGATGGATGGTTCCGATGATTTCAGGACTTTGACAAGTCTGCTCTCGTACGCTCATCCAATGGCTTAACCTTCGTGCATTTATTTCTGGATCCAACGACAGTCGATCCTTGCGCTTAGATCTGACGCCTGAGATTTTTTCTCCTCTTCTGCACGCTCCTTGTTGTAACAGAGTTTGAATTTTTTATTTTTTTTTTTAGTGTCTTCATCCTAAGTGTCTTTGAGAACACATCCGGATTATAAATGAACTAGGGATGCTCACTCAGGAACTTTATTACAAGCGCTTACATCTCACAAGAGGCATACTCTCAAGTTCCTGCGATTATGTTTGTCATCAGTGCTTAATCTGAAAGAAGATGTTCCAGGTGGAGCTGCTCCAGGGCTTTTTGAGCATGACGCTGATGTCATTCATTGATTCATCAGGGTGCAGCACTAGAACATCGGAGATGAAGATCTTAAATTATTATTCAGGAGAACAATATCACATTATGTTTCAACTCCCAGGTTAACCAAGGTATGATGCCTGCATGGATGTCAAAGACAGTGATCACAAACCTGTGGGATGCATGTTCAGTGTCGATATTGCATGCGTAGACGAAAGAATCCGCAGGAGGGAATTTGGGGGTCTATTGTGCTTTAATAAGGAAATAAAAACTCTTCTTGAAGAATATAATAGAATCACAGATACAGTCGTCAGCACAAAC
>ML842567.1:10277-22922 GCA_009831015.1 Picea engelmannii
GGGGGGGGGTGAATCAATTGTTACTGTGCTTAAACAATTTATGACTTATTCATGATTTTTAATATCTTCCAAGTGACCATTAATATTATACAAGATATGAACAACATAAATAATGAACATCAGTCACACATAAGATATACACAGAGATATATTTTCATGAGGAAACCCATAAAGGGAGAAAACCTCTTCTTCTTCGAATGATATGCAGTCTTTTAAGTTATGTACATTATCTTTCTTTGAGCACCAACTCAATGTGAGGCTACTACCTATGTTTTACAAGCTCCAACTTATTGAGAGCACCAACCCTCTTATTTCTCTAGCACCCACTAGAAGGAAACATCGACTCCCTGAGTGTTCCAGCACCAACTGGACTTATACAAGAACCAAATTGCATACAGAAAACTTCTTGTTTTCCCTAGAACCACCCTTCCACCCTGTTTTCTAGCCACAACTAGATGGAAGATACAACTTCCAATATTCAAGAACCAACTTGAATATCAGAGGACCACAGTCCTCCCTAGCACCACCCTACCTCTCTGAGTGTAAATAAATGATTGAATAACCAACAATAAAGGTATATCGATTCTTACCCCTTCTTCTTTGTTCTGCAATTCTTCTCTGCTTCACTTTTATTCTGCTCTGTTCATACTTGGCTTGACTTGCTTCTATCTGTTTTGCAATTATTCTCTTCTTCTATCTGTTCTGCAAATCTGCTATGCTTTTGTCTGTTCAGCTTCTGTTTCTCATCTCTGAGTTTCATCTCACACTACGCATACTGTAATTTTTCCTTCTTTATAGTTCAACTCATTTTTCAGTTAGAACAACCAACTTCACACAGTCACATGCATTTGTCTTTTATGCTCTCTCTACAATATAGTTACACCTCCAATTTCAAAGAAAGCACATTAGCAATTGAATCGCCAAACATCCAAGAACTATGATTCAATTCTACTAACTTAATCGTAACTGAACAATTAACAATGAGGTGAAAAAAGTATCCCTTCGATCAAATTCCCAATTAATCAGCACTGTTGGAGTACACCCATAGGGTCTCTCCTTTATCCCATATACCCACTAGATGTGACTGAGCGCTAGACAAAAAGTGATTTCACGATTTCACATTTTGGAATTCTTGTAATGAGACATCTCGACTCTCTCATGTCACGATATCCGAAATGGAGCTTAGATTCTATATCCTTCCCTTCTCATGACCACTAGCTATGACCAAGCGCTTATCCATAAAGCAGTTCATGACTCACGACTTCGGGAATCCTATGATGAGGCATCTCGACTCTCCCAAGTCGTGATCTCTGAAATGGAGCTTAGATACTAGCCCCTTCCCTTCTCGTGACCTTGGCTATGACCACGGGCCAAACATTCAAGTTCTTTTCTTGTTATATCAACCGTCCAGAACTCTCCTGCCAGCTAACAAATGAGATCAAATTGTGATTTTGCGTATCGTGAATTCCTCGCAACTCTTCCTTTGACTTTCCCCATATGCGAGTCAATGAAATGTTGATTGCTTGCCACCTGTCCTTGTTGACGTAGTCTGCCACCATTCCTTGCTGATGTGTTTTGTCACATTCACCTCCTAGATTTGATGACCCAGATTATTCCTCGATCCAATGGCTTAGGTCATATAGGGATTTCACGTTTCGTGAGTACTTCGCAACTCTGCCTTTGACTTCTTTGAGTCACGAGTCAGCAAAATGTTGATCTCTCAACACACGTCCCCCTGGATGGATGGTTCCTATGATTTTGAGAATTTGACAATTCCTCTCTCGTACGCTCATCCAAAGGATTAACCTTCTTGCATTTATTTATCGATCCAACAAAAATTGGTCCTCGTGCTCATATCTAACTCCTAAGATTTGTTCTCCTCTTCTGTGCACTCCTCCTATCTAAATTCAGATCTGGCAGTCGTCAAGAATTCAGAATGGATGATCCAATGATCATTGTTACTCTTCATTGTTGAGATTACACTTTTTATCTTTCCACTTTCTCTTTTCGTTATCAGCGTGTTGATTTCTGATATTGCCATCAATGACAACATGCATACTCTGCCTTTTGTCTATAAACATGCCAACAATCTCCCCCTTTGGCATTGATGGAAACCCCTTGAAGAACCTGAAGAGTTGGACTATCCCCTTAACATCCAACTATACCAATGTAGTATCCTTACCATTACCACACTTTCTCCCAATTTGACATCAATGTCAAAGAAGAAACACGCTCCCCTAAGTTGTTGCAATATATTTTGAAGATATCAGATATGCAATAGGCACATACTCCCCTTGGAAACTATGAAAGGAAGGATTAGAGAAATACTCACCAGAACTATAACAGATATTCAATAAGTAATACCCCTGAGAAGGTGAACAGATTAGATGAAAGAAGATATAACCCCCAACTTCTGACAAAGATATCCAAAAGGGGTCGTTGCTAACGGTTTAGTAAATATGTCAGCTATCTGTTCTGTGGAAGGAAAATAATTCAGCTGAAAAAATCTGTTTGTAACATGCTCTCTGAGAAAATGATATTTGATTGGTATATTCTTAGGCTTGGAATGAAGAAAAAGATTCTTGGAGACACTAATGGCACTGGTGTTATCACATTGAATTGAAATCGGATCAATATAATTTACCTTCAAATATGCAAGAGTTTGGATCATCCATAAAATCTGAGTGCAACAAGTAGCAGCATCAATGTACTCTTCCTTTGTATTTGAAAAGGAAATAGATCCATGCTTCTTACTAATCCATGATACTAATGAGTCATCCAGGAAGAACGCACCTCCACTAGTGCTCTTTCTCTCATCCACACAATTTTCCCAATCAACATCTGAATAAGAAGTTAACTGAATATTCTGATTTCTAGGATACCAAAGACCATAAGTCATTGATCCCTTCAATTATTTCAATGTCCTTGTTATAGATACTAAATTACTTTGCTTAAGAGAAAACTGATAACGACCTACCATTCCAACAACTTGCATTATATCAGGATGAGATGTTGTAATGTACAGAAGACTGCCTATCATTGATCGATATGTCCTTTGATCAACATCATGTGAAATATCATCTTTACTGAGCTTGCAACCGACCACCATAGGTGTACTAATAGGGGAACAATATTCCATTTGAAACTTCTTCAACATTTCTTTCAAATATTTTTCTTGAGAGATAAATATTCTTGTAGAACTCTGATATACTTGTAAACCAAGAAAATATGACAGTTCTCCTATCATGGACATCTCAAATTCTGTTTGCATAGAGTTAGCAAACCACTGGACAGAAGAATCATTAGTACATCCAAAAATAATGTCATCTACGTAAACCAAAACAACTAGTAAATCATCACCTTCAGACTTAATGTAGAGATTGTTGTCAACAGTACCATTCTTGAACCCTTTGTCTAGTAAAAAATTTTCCAGTCTATAATACCAAGCTCGTGGTGCTTGTTTCAGTCCATATAAATCCTTCTTCAGCTTGCAGACATAGTATGGATTATCTGTCAGTGAGAATCCTTCAGGTTGCTCCATATATACTTCTTCCTCTATATCTCCATTAAGAAATGTTGACTTTACATCCATCTAATATAGTTTAAATTTTTTATGACATGAATGTGCAAGAAACATTATGATGGGTTCCAATCTTTCCACTGGTGCAAAGGTTTCATCAAAGTCCTATCCTTCAACTTGTGCATACCCTTTACAGACTAATCTGGCTTTATTCCTAACAACTTGTTCTTTTCATTCATTCTATTCTTGAACACCCATTTGGATCCTATTACATTCTTATATTTAGGTCTAGGAACAAGCTCCCAAGTATTGTTCTTCTCAATCTGATCAAGATCTTCATTCATAACTCTAATCCAATCATCATGCTTGCTAGCTTCATAAAAAAATTTAGGGTCAATCATAGATAGAAAAGCAACCTGAGATTGTTCCGAGTCTTTAATCAATTTCCTTCTTGTCTGAACTCCTTTATTTATATCTCCAATTATCTGATTTTCAAGATGATTTTTTCTAACACTTCTGAGAGGTGGTTTTGTTTCTTTCTGTTGATTTGTATCAGCCTGAGTATTTGTGTCTTCATCTAATTCAGATTCTTCTCTTTCTAATCCTTGGACCTGTTCATTTTCAACTTCAACTATATCTTATGTTCTTGATTCAATACTACTTACATTACATACTGAGATTTCTTCATGAAGTTTAATGTCGATACAGTCAACCAATTTATGCAACCTCTTATTGTAGCATCAATATCCTTTACTGTTTGTAGCATAGCCTAAGAAGATACCTTCATCATCCCTGTCATCATATTTACCAATATTTTCATCATTATTCTTAATATAACATTTACTCCCAAAGACTTTAAAATGCTTGATTGAAGTAGGTCTTCCAAACCATAGTTCATAAGGAGTCTTGTCACTGTGTGGCCTGATATGAGCTTTGTTCAGGATATGAACAACTGTTTGAATTGCTTCCACCCAATATGTCTGAGAAATATTCTTTTCATTCATCATTGATCTTGCCATCTGTTGAACTGATCTATTCTGCCTCTCAACTACTCCATTTTGTTGTGGAGTCCTTGGAATAGTGTATTCTCGTTTGATTCCATGTTTATCACATAAATCTTTGAAGTTCCTTGAACTAAAATATCCTCCTCTATCAGACCTTACTGATTTCAATCTTTTTCCTGTTTGATTCTCAGTCAGAGCCTTAAACACTTTGAATTTTTCAAATGCTTCAGATTTTTCCTTCAGAAAGGCAACCCATGTTAGTCTAGAATAATCATCAATAATCAACATAAAATAGTTTTTATTTCCTATACCTTCTTTCTTTGATGGTCCACATAAATCCATATGTACTAACTATTGTGGTTTTTCTGTTGAAGGAAAGTTTTTAGATTTGAACTGTGTTCGAGTAAGCTTTCCTATTTGGCAAGGTTTACAAATAGAATCATATGGCTTTGATATCTTTGGAAGATATTTTACTGCCCCATTGTTTCTAAACTTACTTATATGATCAAAATTTAGATCTCCAAGTCTCCTATGTCCTAGCAAACTTTCATCATACTTTCTTAATTGTCATTCTTCTTTTTATTATTTTAACACATAGACATTGTTTTATGTTCTTATCCCTTTTGCAACCAACTGTCCTGAATTCACAGACTTTATTTTACAATCTTTAGAAGTAAAACCAACTTCACATCCTCTGTCACAAACTTAAATGACACTTAGTAGATTATGTTTCATACCATATACAAACAACACATCTTGAGCTTTTCCTTTTCCATTACTCGGACTTACCATTCCTTTACCTTTTATTTTTCCTAGTACATCATTTCCAAAAGTTGCATTCCCTGATTTGCTTTCACTTAGAGTTAGAAACTTACTTTTGTATCCACTCATATGTTTGGAACATCCATTATCAATATACCAGGGATTCTTTTGTCTTTGGGCTAATAACACTAGTCTACACTTGTCATCTTTTTTCTTCTTCCAAACCTTGAAATTTTCAGCAGTGGGATTCAAATCTAGCTTATAATTCCTTAAGCGACAATCTGCAGCTTTATGTCCATAGTTATGGTAGACGTAACATTCTCCTTCACTGAATAACAGATCATAATGATTGTTATGCTCATAATTGTTGTTATGTTTCACATGCATCCTTCTCCCAACCATCACATGATTTATAGTCTGTGGTTGTTTGTTGCTTGGCTGTCTCAATATTTGTTGATTATTCCTTGAGTAACTTGATTGCTCATATCTAAATCTTAAAGAACAAGTTATATCTTTGTGACCAAATTTAGAACAGAAAAAACAATATCTATAGAAAAATCCTTTGTACCTGGAAAAAGACTTCCTTCTTTGAGTGGGTCAATTTCTTCCATGTTGATAATTTCTCTAATCTATAGATTCGGTTTTGGTACTTTTTCTTTCATTCCTTCTTGGTGGTTGATTTTCTTTCTTTGTTTCTGCAGAGTGGTTGTTGTCAATGATTGTATATTTCACAAACTTGATGGGTTCTGTATTACTTGGATGATCA
Organism: Picea engelmannii; assembly: GCA_009831015.1. Lineage (NCBI taxonomy): Eukaryota > Viridiplantae > Streptophyta > Pinopsida > Pinales > Pinaceae > Picea > Picea engelmannii. Next base: position 16,330 of record ML842567.1, read on the forward strand.
CTACTTGATCCTTTTTCATATCCCAAGACATCTTTCAAATTTGGATTCCTTTTCTTATTTAGAATGGAGGTTAATCCTTCCGATGCTTTAATGATTAATAGATTTTGGTGATACAATCCCTTAAACTTCTCCATCTCTTTTCTGGTTTTTACTATCTCTTCTTCTAAGGCTTCACATCTCACTTTATTTTCTGATAACTATTGTTCCAGAATGTCCTCTATTTTCTTTGCCTCTTCTAACTCCACTTTTAGTAAGTCGAAGTCTTCATCAGGATTTTTTCCATTCATTTTAAACTGCATCAACAATTGTTTTTTTTTTCTCTTCTTACATCTGAGTCTGTCAATTTCTTCCAAAGCACTGATTAATTCACCTTCCATATCCACCATATCTTCTTCATCATCCATGTCACCTCCTGTGTGTTTATCATCAAGATCTCCCATATCCATAATCATAAAATCATTCACTTTTTCCTCACAGGATGAATCACTATCTATATCTTTTGGGGAGTCATCATTGTTTGCACACAAAATTTTATTTTTACTATATTTCTTAAATTTGTGTTTCTTTTCATCATTAGAGTTCTAGTCCTTTTGGTATTTTATTTTTTAGGACACTTAGATGCAAAATGACCTATTTTACCATAGTTAAATAATTTGAAGGGCATATTGCCTTGGTATTTTCCTGATCCTTTATTTAACCTTCTCACAAATTTTGCCTCAACATCATCTAGTTCTAAATCAATATTATTGTCTGCTTTAAAAGATTATTCTCTAGTAATGGATTTATCTTTGCTAATTCTCATTTCATATGCAGTTAGAGTTCCTAGGAGTTGATCAATGGACATAGTTTTAAGATCATTTAGTTCTTCTATTGCAAAGACTTTTTGATTAAATTTATCAAGCATAGATCTTAAAATCTTCTGAACTAAAAATGATTCTTCAATCTTCTCACCAAGACCCTTCATTGCATTCACAAGTTCTTCAACTCTTAAAAAATACTTCCTAACTGTTTCATCTTCATTCGTCTTTAGTTGTTCAAAATTCAATCTATATGTTTGAAGTTTGGCATCTTTTACTTTCTCATTTCCTTCATAACTTCTAATAAGTTTATCCCACATTGCTTTCGCAGTTTCAATATGCATCGCCTTTACAAAATCATCTTTAGCAAGTCCATTCAAGATAGAATTCATTCCCATAGCATTAAATATAAACTCTAACTTATCATCCTTGGAAGCTAGCACAGTAGGATTTGTATATCCAGTCTCTACTACATCCCAAACATCAACACCTAAGGCCATTAAGTATGTTCTCATTCTAACCTTCCAGAAGGAAAAATTTGTTCCATCAAACATAGGAGGCTTAGTGGTTGATGTCCCTTCATGACTTGTCATGTTTAAGCTTACAGATCTACCTTTAAATAAAAGGAACTCTCTCTGATACCAATTGTTTAAATTACTAAGACAACTGAGAGGGGGGGTGGTGAATCAGTTGTTAATGTGCTTAAACAATTTATGACTTATTCATGATTTTCAATCTCTTCCAAGTGACCATTAATATAATATAAGATATGAACAACATAAATAATGAACATCAGTCATACATAAGATATACAGGGATGATTTTAGGGGCTAAATTTCACACATGGGCTAATTTTCCATGGTTTTCCCCCAAAACATATTCGCTATTCTAAAAATGATTCACCCAAATTCTATAGGATAAAATTATTTTACCTTAAAAATCGCCAAAATTTTATACAAATTATATAAAATCCTTAGAAATTTGAATATTATTACAAAAATATTGCCAAAAATTTATAGTTGTCATATGAAGGATTAGTAAGATTCGTCAAGGTTTCTATATTTTAAAATAAATTTCCATCCTTAAAATCATCCTTGATATACACAGAGACAAATTTTCACGAGGAAACCCATAAAGAGAGAAAACCTCTTCTTCTTCGAATGATAGGTAGTCGTTTAAGTTCTGTACATTATCTATCTTTGAGAGCACCAACTCAATGTGAGGCTACTACCTCTATTTTACAAACTCCAACTTGCTGAGAGCACCAACCCTCTTATTTCTCTAGCACCCACTAGAAGGAAGCATCGACTCCCTGAGTGTTCCAGCACCAATTGGACTTATACAAGCACCAACTTGCATACAAAAAACTCTTTGTTTTCCATAGCACCACCTGCCACCCTGTTTTCTAGCCAAAACTAGATGGAAGATACAACTTCCAATATTCAAGCACCAACTTGAATATCATAGGACCACAGTCCTCCCTAGCACCACCCTACCTCCCTGAGTGTAAATAAATGATTGAATAACCAACAATATAGGTATATCGATTCCTACCCCTTCTTCTCTGTTCTGCAATTCTTCTCTGCTTCATTTTTCTTCTTCTTTGTTCATACTTGGCTTGACTTGCTTCTATCTGTTTTGCAATTCTACTCTTCTTCTGTCTATTCTGCAAATCTACTATGCTTCTGTTTGTTCATCTTTTGTTTCTCATCTCTAATTTTCATCTCACACTACGCATACTATAATTTTTCCTTTCTTACAGTTCAACTCATTTTTCAGTTAGAACAACCAACTTCACACAGTCACATGCATTTGTATTTTATGCTCTCTCTGCAATACAGTTACGCCTCCAATTTCCAAGAAAATGCATCAGCAACTGAATCGCCAAATCTCCAAGAACTATGATTCAGTTCTGCTACTTGAATCGTAACTGAACAATTAACAATGAGGTGAAAAATAGTATCCCTTAGATCAAATTCCCAATTAATCAGCATCATTGGACTACACCCGCAGGGTCTCGCGTTTATCCCATATACCCACTGGATGTGACCAAGCACTAAACAAAAAATGATTTTGCGATTTCACGTTTCAGAATTCTTGTAATGAGACATCTCTACTCTCCCATGTCACGATCTACGAAATGGATCTTAGCTTCTAGCTCCTCCCCTTCTCGTGACCACTGGTTGTGACCATCCTCTTATCCATAAAGCGTTTCACGACTCGCGACTTTGGGATTCCTGTGATGAGGCATCTCGACTCTCCCAAGTCGCGGTCTCTAAAATGGAGCTTAGATAATAGCTTCTTCCCTTCTCGTGACCTTGGATATGACCACGGGCCAAACATTCAGGCGCTTTGCTTATTAGATAAACGGTCCAGAACTCTCGTGCTAGCTAACGGCTGAGATCAAATCGCGATTTCACGTATTGTGAATTCCTCGCAACTCTGCCTTTGAATTTCCCCATATGTGAGTCAGCAAAATGTTGATTGCTTGCCACCTGTCCTTGCTGACATGGTCTTCCACATTCACCTCTTGGACTTGATGGCCCAGATTGGTCTTCTATCCAACGTCTCAGGTCATATCATAATTTCATGTTTCGTGAGTTCTTAGCAACTCTGCCTTTGACTTATTTGAGTCATGAGTCAGTGAAATGTTGATGGCTCGCCATGCATCCTCGTGGATGGATGGTTTTGATGATTTCAGGACTTTGACAAGTCTGCTCTCGTACGCTCATCCAATGGCTTAACCTTCGTGCATTTATTTCTGGATCCAACGACAGTCGATCCTTGCGCTTAGATCTGACGCCTAAGATTTTTTCTCCTCTTCTGCACGCTCCTCCTGTCTAAATTCAGATCTGTCGATCGTTAGTAATTTGGGATGGATGATCCAATGATCACTGTTGATATTACGCTTATGATCTTGCCACTTTCTCTTGTTTGCCATCGTCGTGATGATTTATTTTCTTGCCATCAATGACAACATGCATACTCTGCCTTCTGTCTGTAAACATGCCAACACTTTTGTCATATCAACGTCCATGCCTACTGGTGTTGTCTATTTGGTTTCCTCCACCACTGGTGTGGGGCTTGCTGGTGTCATATTGGGCAATGAGATTTCATCCACGTTGACAATTTCTGGAGGCTGAGGTGGTTGTGGCTCGCTTCCCTGTGACTATTGAGGTGCTCTGATGTTGCTTCAAGGTCATTTGTGGGTCTGGTTCGGTGCTCCTAGATTGGGTGGTGCCATGGGGGTAAATTTTTTATCTGGCGAGCTTAGTTGGCTCTGTAACTTCTGCAAACGCACTCTCTTCTTCGTATACTCTATCACTCTAAGCTTTTCTCAATTTCACAATAACCCTTCCAGTCCTAAAATGCTTCCATTATATAGGAATCGGGTGAAACTTCTTGGAGATGTTACCCAACTTGTGTTTTGAATGAACTTGTGCTTCTCATGTACTTTCCACTAAATTCCCTTTCCATCGCCAGTTGGTGCAATTAATACAGCAGCCCGTCAATCGTTCTTGTCATTCAATTTTGATCATCGTCGTCTGTTGGCGCTTATTTTCTGTACCTCTCATTTCCATTGTTTCCACATTTTAGTGATCATTGGTCCTTTCTTCGTCGTGTTAGCATTTCCAAGCGCGTGCACATTCTCTTTTCTACGTACTGCACCTTTGTTGCTATCTTCTGATGTACAACACGACAACCCCTCTGGTTTTTTTTTTTTTAAGTGTTAGGAGTTCGACTACCCCTATACAACTTCATTCGACTCCCATTGATCATCCCTCTAAGTTCTATTCCTCCTAAATCCTTCAACTTTATAGATCCCCCATATGTGACAGTCTTTACTCATATGGTCCTAACTAATGCATTCTAAGTTTTCCTGGGTGTTGAAGAGATTTATTGTCGTACACCAAAACTAAGTATCCTTCCTTGAAATTTTTCCTTTTGATATGTTTGTCATGCCAAGATTTGTCCCTTGATTTATGTACTTCTTGGTGAAATCCTGCTAGAATCATATCTTCCTCCATGATCATTAGTTGATTTAGCCTTTCCTGTACTGCGCCTTTCTCTGTCATGTTTGCAATTGTTGCTACGCGCAGACTAAGTACCAAAAACTCTAATGGCACCAGTGCTTCTTTTCCATACACCAATCTGAACAGTGTATGCCCTGTCAATTTTTTGCATGTGTTCCTGTACCCCCACAGTACTGTTGGTATATTCAAGTCCCAATCATCCCTATTTATGTTGAAAATATTTGTCATTGCATTCTAAAGGCTTTTTTTAAAGGCTTCCACTATTCCATTTTATTAAGGATGATATGGTGTACTCTTTTGATGACAAACTTCAAACTCCACATTCATAGCCTTAATAGTGTTGTTAATGAAGTGAATGCCTTGGTCACTCATCAAAATCCTTGGGTAGTCAAATCTAGTGATCACTTGCTCAAACAAGAACTGTGAAGTTGTTTCTATGCTACAATATTTTATTGGTGTTGCTTCTTCCCATCTTGTTAAGTATTATGTCATAGTGATAATGTATCTCACTCCTGACCTTTTTTATGGTGGGTTAATTTGTTCCACAAAATCTGTTTCCGATTTTTCAAATACCTACAAGGTTACTTGCGGTCTCAGGGGAATCTCATCCCTTCTATTCGGTTTCCCAACCCTTTGACATACATCCCATTTCTGGTAGTATTTCTTTGAGTCTCTATGAATAGTCGGCCACCATAGTCCTACGCGCAATACCTTCTACGTGGTAGCTTTTCATGCACAATGTCCTCCTTGTATTCCCTCATGGGATTCTACTAAAATACTAGGTCTTTCATGTTCTAGCACACATATTCTCGAGATGCTATCTGCACCCATTTTGTATAAGTGTCCTGTAATCAATTGGTATTATGTATCCCTGACTAACAGATTTTTCTTTTGCGCAGTGTTGAATTCATGTGGCATAGTCCATGTACTCAAGTACTAGATGATGTCTACAAAGTATCCATCGGCTATTTGGAATGAAAATAGATGTGCATCGGGAAAGTTTTCCTCTAGGTTCGTAGGTTCCTCCCCATTAGTGATCCTCAACAGGTGATCAGGTCCTACATTCAACTTCCCTGGTTTGACTATCACTTCAAAGTCAAATTCTTGGAACAATAATAACCATCTACAAATTCTCCCCCCCAACACTGGATTGTTGACGAGGTATTTTAGCGTTGAATGGTCTGTGAACATATTGAAATGTTTCCCCAATAAATAATTCTTGAATTTCTGAAGTGCATAGACTATTGCTAAGCCTTCCCTTTCGTGGTATTATACTTTTTCTTCAATTCTGACAATTTTCTGCTAGCAAATGCTATAGGATGCTCCAATTCTCTTGGTCATGGCTGTGCTAGTATAGATCCAAGTGTTATGGCTGATGCATCTACATCTACATGGAATTTTGTTTCCCAATTGGGGAATACCAGTATTGGTGTTGTTACCATCTTCTCTTTCAGGGTGTCCAATTCGCGCTAACATTCCTCATTCCACTGAAACTTGTTGTCTTTTCTTTTCAATTTCTCTATTGGCATAGTGATCTATGCATACCCCTTTATAAATTTCTTATAGTATCCTGTGTGTCCCAATGTCACTCTCAATTAGTGGACTATTTTTTGTGGTTGTAGGTTAACAATTACTGCAATCTTGGCATGATCTACTAACCAGCCTTGCTTGCATACTATATGGCCCAATAGTATCCAAAAAGGTGTTCTGAAGATGCACTTTTGATATTTAATGATATCTAACACTGCCTACATATTTATAA